>APFE030277649.1:0-11151 GCA_000404065.3 Pinus taeda
AGTAATAAAAAAATAATAACAATAGTAATAACCAAAATAACAAATAATAATAAAAATAAAAAATAGTAATAACCAAAATAACAAATATAAAAAAAATAGTAATAACCATAATAAAAGAAGGAAATTATCCAAAAAGAAGAAAAGAAAACTAAAAAATCAAAGGGAAGTAAAGAAAAAGCAGCATGTAGACACATGGAGGGGTGCATGTGGTTCCCTTTCTGATATGTTGTTCTATTTAATGAATGGTGAGGAAGATGGGAGGGGTTCGATCATTTGGATGTTCGATTTTCCATTCTCTTGGGTTCATGATGTACTAAGACAAAGGAATACTGGCAGTAGTCGTTGATTGAGGGCTCGGGGGTGATCAGTTGTAGCAGAATCCTGCACAATTGAGCCTACGGTTGGGAGGAGAGTCGTCCCCAAAATCTTGTAGTCATTTCGCAGCCGGAAAGTACAGGTATAATTTCATTGAAAGAATTGTTTTCTTTTTGACATTAATTTTAGTTATACTTGTGTTGTTACAATTTTCCTGTGTACGCTATGTCTGGTTAGGATCAGATAGCGTTTACTGGCGAGACCAGTGTAATTGCAGTCGAGGGGACCTGCAAGTGCTTGGGGGTGGAAGTTCAAAGAAGAACTCTTCCTACGGACGGGTGGATTGGCAAGCATTACAAGTAGGTTTGCAGAGAAGCTGGTACGGCTTATAATGCATACATCTACTGAAATATTCCTGGTATTATTTTGTGTAGAGAAAAATAGAAATAGATGAAAGACATCTAACCGTTATTTTCAACAGAAAACAAGAAAGAAACTAGTTTCTATGTTTTAGACAGAGATTGAAATAACTGTTCCTTTTTAATAGAAAACAAGAAAGAAACTAGCTTCCATATTATAGACAGAGTATGAAATAACATGCATTCGACAGGGAGAGAATATGAAAATTCCATACGAAAGAACTTGCATTTCATACTCGAAATAAGAACACAAACAGAAATAAATGGCTCAATCATTTCAGCGACAACAGAAAGTCATTAATAAAGAACATTGTGGTAAACCCTAGATTTATGTTCAAGAATCGAGAAAAAGAACCTAGATAGCTTTGTGCACAGAGAATTGAAACATAATTTATTAATATGTTCTTTGCTAAAGACTGTAGTATATATGTAACATTATGACATACATCACAAGACGAACCCGGCGTGATCATCCAACTAACCGAACTCATGACAAAATGCGAAATATATCATAAAATAAAACAATGCTATTATACGTAAAACCCCTGGTCCAGTAGCCTGTAAGGAAAACTCTAAGAGGGTTAACAAAACCGGATTCCATCATAACAGTCCTATATTACCATATAGATGCTATGCGAGAGCTGAATAAAAAGAATATACATTCGCTATTCATAACATAATCAATAAGAATGGACGCTGAGGGTAGAGCAATGGTAACTAGGGTTACATGCTCCCTCAGCCAGTTCTAGCCAGCAAAACCCCGATTTGGTAAACCATTCTAGTAGGAGCTTGCGCTTAGCTAATGGAGGCATCCAAGTCGGAATCGAATGGAAAACATATTACCCATCTAAACTGAAGTAAAAACAATAGGAATTCGGTAACGATATAGATTTATATTAAAAACACCGAACAGTAAATTTGTAACAGTTCAATGAAAGAAAATGATTAGACGGCCGTGATAAAAACCCTATATTTTAACAAAGACTAGAAACCAAATGCCTTCAGGGAAGACCCTGAGCTTCTGCAGGGGACAGACCCGAGATTTACTGCCCGGTATCCCTGCCAAGGGAATGAAAGAAACTCAGCCTTTGTCTAAACAAAACCTTGTATACATGGCTATGATAAGTGTTCGATACTTACCTAACAATGGGTGAGGTAGCTAATAGAGGAACCCTTGCTCCTTATGGCGAATCGATGCACTACTTGTACAGAACATTAGCCGTGTTAGCAACAGGAAAAACCCTGGCATAAACCCATGAAAGAATGCAAGGAGCAGAGAAATAAAAAAAACATTAATACTCACCGTAAGTCGAACCTGGTGTCGTGTAAACCTGAATGCCAATAACTTCAAAGAGTGATGAGGCCGAGCCGAATGGCAGGAGTGGCATGTTTGAGGCTAAAGGGCGTTGCAGTCGAATGCAGAAGAAATTTCGACAGAGTCAAGACTACAGTGTTGTGGTGATGCAGAATCAAGGAAATGAGAGTTAAGGCCACCCGGAAGAACAAATAGACACATAAATAGCTCCATAGTATTACCGGTTCGTGGCATGGATCATAACCCTCGATCTGCAGTAAATCACTGGTATCTGTTTGATTTCCGGTGACCCTTGGTGAGCTTCGGGCGCGAAATTGGCCAGCACGAGGAGTCAAGACCGTAGACCTTAGAGTTCCGGGCGCACATGGAAGCTTGCCATCTGCCCTTCATCTCTACAAATGGACGACGGGAAATCCTCCAATTGGATCGAGGATATAAACGCCGGACAGTCTATCAACCTCGATATCTCGGGATATGGAAAACGAAGTTTTACAGTTGAGTTCATAAATATGCCATTAACACTCACAGTGCCAATTGTGCGACTAACGGGTTTCCGGGTTAACATTATAAATATATGTGTCACCATTACAGTGTTTATATGTACACGTAGACAGTCAGCGCATGAATATACCGTGAAATCTCAATTGATATCTATTGACTACATTTCTTATGTTTGTAGCGTAATTGGAATTGTGTTAATAAATCAATGATTATGATTAAGGTAACCATTCGTATGTAATTATGAATATAGGTACCATATGTAAAAGGAGTTAATATTGCTGTAAAAAAAAAAAAAATTGTTGGAAGTGTGAAAAATTGGTATCAGAGCCCAAGGTTTACAACTCTGTGACCTTTGGGAAAATTTCAAAATTACAGTAACATAAATATGAATAGTATCATGATAAAAGTTCAGAATACGCTAAAGATAAATTATATCTGTTAATGAGTTATTATTAAGCAGGTAGTAGTAGAATGAGGAGAGCAAATAGTGCTCCTTATGGAAATCTGGAACCACCTGACAACATGGGACAACCTCAGGGAAATCCTGAGCTTTGGGTACAATTGGGAGCAGCAGGCCGCAATACTGATTCAACGCTAATGAGGACAGTTCAGGAGCTAAAGGACGAAATGGCCCGGCTGTGTGCGGATAACGCAAGATTAAATGTAGAATAGGAGAGGATTCTAAAAATCTTATCCGATAAGCAACATCAACAGCAGTCACATCCGAGACCCGAACAACCACGGGTAACAGATGAACAGAGCTATCATACTGAACAAGAAGAAGCAGAGGACAGAGCGGAGACGCGAGGAGAGAAGTCTGTCAACGCTTTTGAATACCAAACCCCAAAAAGACCCCCGATGGAACTACAAGGGGAGTTTCGGAAGATTAAACCACCTCATTTCGATGGGGAGTCAGAATAAGCTGCAAAGGCATGTCTAATTAATATGAATAAGTATTTTAAAGTGTATGAATATGATCATCATCTTAAGGCAAGGCTGGCTATATTCCAGCTGCAGGCCAAAGCCACGCTATGGTGGGAGGAGGTCAAGATGGTGCGGGGAGTGAGTGAACAAGATGTGACCTGGGAAATGTTTCAAAGATATTTCAAGGTGAAGTATCTGACAGAACGCTTTTATGATGAAAAAGCGCAAGAATTTCATGATCTGCGGCTTGGACAGCAGACCATTGACGAGTTTGTAACTAAATTCACATCCCTGCTTTGTTACGTGCCCTATATTCGTGAGGAGAAGGATAAAGTACAAAGATTTGTTAGTAGCCTACCTCTGACAATGCGAGAAAGGATAGAGTTGAATAATCCGAAGACGATGGATGAAGCAATTCGGAAGGGAAGACTGTGTTATTAGCAAAACAAATCAAAAGGAGAAAATTCTGGGAAGCGTTGGACAGATAAGCGGGGCAGTAAAATGCCTATGGGAAGTAGGGGAGCATGCATCAGTTTTCAAAAAGGATTCTCGAAAGGAGCCAATACTAAAAATCCAACTAAAAATCAGAACAGATTCAAGCCTCCTGCAGAATCCAAATATAGTGAACAGCAAGTTAGATTGGACAATGAAGGCTCAGCTCGGCCACCTGTTCAGTGTTGGGGTTATGGCGGACCCCATTATGTTAGAAACTGCCCTCATCGGAAGGACAACGATCAGTTGTCCCAGATCTATGAAGCTTCAACAGTAGGAGATGTGGCTCGATCTATGCCCAGAATAAATGCAGCACTGGAGGGTCGACAAGCTAATTACCAGCCAACAATGATAGAGTTTGAAGGTAAGATCTTTCATCGAACTGTTTCTATTTTAGTAGATCCAGGAGCTACTTTAAGCTATATAAGTCCCAAAGTTGTGGAAAGTTGTGGTTTGCAAACTACTAAATTTAAAAGCCCTTGGCTAGTACAGCTGGCCACTGGGGCCAAAAGACGAGTACTAACTAAAGTCAGCAACTGTCCATTAAGGTTAGCTGGCCAAACAATAACAACTGAATTAAACGTACTCCCTCTTGGTTCCTATGATGTACTGATAGGAATGGACTAGTTGGAACGACGATGGTCTGTAATTAATTGTAAAACAAAAACAGTCTCTTACCGAGATGAACTAGGTGTGGGAAAGGAGATTCAAGGCATCCAGAAACCAGTGCAGATTCGGCCGATCACGGTCTCACAACTGGTTAAGTGTATCCGGAAGAAGTGCCAGATGTATGCAGTACAAGTGGGGTTCGCAGATTCTGTGGATAAGGTTGCAACTGTTAAAAATATACCAGTAGTGCAAGATTTTGCAGATGTATTTCCTGAAGAAATTCCGGGGCTGCCGCCCAAAAGGGATTTAGACTTCACCATTGAGCTGATACCCGGAGCAGCCCCAGTGTCCCGAGCACCCTATCGGATGAGTGTGCCGGAGTTAACTGAGTTAAAAATGTAGCTGCAAGAGCTGCTGGAAAAGAAGTATATCTGCCCCAGTGTCTCTCCTTGGGGAGCTCCTGTGTTATTTGTGAGGAAGAAAGATGGGACTCTGCGAGTGTGCATAGACTATAGACAGCTGAATAAACTAACAGTTAAAAACAAATATCCACTACCCCGCATTGACAATCTGTTTGATCAGGTAAAGGGGGCGAAAATCTTCTCAAAGATCGATTTAAGATCGGGTTACCATCAAATCAGAATCAAATATGAGGACATAGCCAAGACAACTTTTCGTACTCGTTACGGACACTACGAGTTTGTGGTACTGCCTTTTGGATTAACTAATGCACCTGCAACATTCATGTGTTTGATGAATAGTGTATTTCATCAGTACCTAGACAAATTTGTATTGATATTCATTGATGATATACTTATATACTCCCGGAATATCAAGGAGCATGAGGAACATTTGAGGATAGTGCTACAGACATTACGGGAGCATCAGTTATATGGAAAATTCAGCAAATGTGATTTTTATAAAGAACAGATCCAGTATTTGGTCCACATTATTACGAAGGAAGGTATAGCTATGGACCCCGAAAAGATTAAAACTATAATGGAATGGCCTACACCCAAGGATGTAGCAGATATTCAATCCTTCATGGGGCTGGCCGGATATTACCGGCGGTTTGTAGAAGGTTTTTCTAGAGTTGCCTACCCTATTACCTCCTTGCAAAAGAAGGGAAAAGTGTTTAAATGGACAACAGACTGTCAACGGAGTTTCGAACAGCTCAAACATTTACTTACCACAGCACCTGTGTTGTGTGTGGCAGATCCCGAAAAGGAGTATGTAGTTTGCACAGATGCGAGTAAGGAGGGTGTGGGTGGAGTGCTAATGTAGGAAGGTAAAGTGATTGCCTATGAATCCAGAAAGTTAAAAGAACATGAGCAGAAATATTCTGCCTATGATATGGAATTAACCGCTGTGATCCATGCCTTGAAGATGTGGCACCATTATTTGGTAGGGAGGAAATTTCTGTTAATGACGGATCACCACAGCTTAACTAGTTACTTTAGTCAACCCACCTTAAACGCAAGACAAGCAAGATGGGTGGATTTTTTGGGAAATTTCGATTTCGAAATTAAACACTTAAAGGGAAAGGAGAACAGAGTAGCTGATGCACTGAGCCGAAAAGTGAATTGCATTTATGCGATTGGTATTAGTCAAGGATGGTCCACCCTTGAAAAGGAGATTGAGGAGGCTGCAGCGCAAGATCAAATTTATCTGCAAAAGAAACATTTGGTGCAGAATTCAGATACCCGTTCAAAACAACAAGGTTACACCTTGAATGCAGCTGGAATTTTGTGTTATCAAAAGAATATTTATATACCCAATCAGAGCAGTATTAAAGAAAAGATTTTGGATGAAAATCATAGAAGTCCTTATGCAGGACATCCTGGTTACCAAAAATTAATCACCTCGCTAAGGAAGGAGTATTACTGGCCAGGCATGAAGAAGGATGTTATAGAATATCTGGCGCGCTATTTGGAGTGTCAACTGGTGAAGGCTGAACATCAGCACCCTGCAGGATTACTACAGCCAATACCCATACCAGAATGGAAATGGGAGACCATAACGATGGACTTTATCACCGGATTACCGAAATCCAAAAAGAACAATGATTCTATAATGGTGGTAGTGGATAAACTCAGCAAGTCAGCTCACTTTATACCGGTTCAATCCACTTATCATGCAGCTCAAATCGCAAACATTTTTATGCAAAATATATTTAAACTTCATGGGCTGCCGAAAGTAATAATATCTGATCGCAATGTTAAGTTTACCTCAACTTTTTGGAGGACTTTATTTGAAGGTCTAGGAACTCAATTGAGCTTCAGCACCGCATATCATCCGCAAACTAACGGACAGACTGAGCGATTGAATCAAGTAGTGGAGGACATGCTGAGGTCTTATGTGATGCAGCAACCTACGCGATGGGAGGAGTATTTACACCTAGTGGAATTCACCTATAACAATGGCTAAAACTCATCCTTGAAGATGAGCCAATTCAAAGTACTTTACAGCCAGAAATGCCGCACACCCTCCAGTTGGGGTGGACCAGAGGACAAACTCTTGCTGGGTCCTGAGATGTTGGAAGAAATGGAAGTTATGGTGAAAAAAGTTCGAGCTAATCTAAAGATGGCACAAGACAGGCAGAAGAATTTTGCAGATCGGAAGAGGACATTTAAAGAGTACCAAGTGGGTGAACATGTGTACATCAGAATTCGAGCTAGAACAAGTACCCTCCAATGGAATTCTTGTGCCAAATTGGCACCGCGTTTTTGTGGACCATTCCAAATTCTGGCACGAGTAGGGCCGGTAGCTTATCAGCTAGCCCTACCCAGCCATATTCGGGTTCATAATGTCTTCCATGTATCAGTTTTAAAGAGATATGTGTATGATCCTAGGCATATAATAAGTTGGCAGGAAATTCAGGTAAGGAAGACTGTTATATAATGTAAACTGAAATAGAATACTAGTAAGCAGCTGATCTGATTGTCATGTGTTTCAGGTGGAACCGGAAGGAGAGTTCCTGGTCGAACCAGTGAATATATTAGATCGGAGAAGAGTGGAGCTGCGGAAAAAGGTCATCAGCCAGGTTAAAGTGCAGTGGCAGCACTTTGGACCTGAAGAGGCCACCTGGGAGGATGAACAAATGATGAGGGATACTTATCCCAGACTGTTTTTGGATGAACAGCAACATTGGGACGATGTAGACTTTCAGGAGGGGGAGATGTAACACCCCTCGTGAAAAGTTAATGTTAGTAAATAGTAAAAGTAATTATGAACAAAGACTTTATTTGAAAAAGTATATATAACTCTGTTATTAATTTTATGTTAATTAAAAATAATTGTGTTAGTACTATTTGAACTGAGCTTATGATTAATCATGGTTAGTAACTGTGGAATTAGTTACAATGGAACCCTAACTACCTTCAGGAGGTAGTTGAGACCCCAGAGGAAAAAGGGGGATTGCCAAGTCTGGTTAGGATCAGATGGCAGAGAAAAAAAAAAGAAGGAAAAATGTTCATGCTATGTCTGGTTAGGATCAGATGGCATAAGAGGAAAGGGATTTTCCTGTGTACGCTATGTCTGGTTAGGATCAGATAGCGTTTACTGGCGAGACCAGTGTAATTTCAGTCGAGAGGACCTGCAAGTGCTTGGGGGTGGAAGGTCAAAGAAGAACTCTTCCTACGGACGGGTGGATTGGCAAGCATTACAAGTAGGTTTGCAGAGAAGCAGGTACGGCTTATAATGTATACATCTACTGAAATATTCCTGGTATTATTCTGTGTAGAGAAAAATAGAAATAGATGAAAGACATCTAACTATTCTTTTCAACAGAAAACAAGAAAGAAACTAGTTTCTGTGTTTTAGACACAGATTGAAATAACTGTTCCTTTTTAATAGAAAACAAGAAAGAAACTAGCTTCCGTATTATAGACAGAGTATGAAATAACATGCATTCGACAGGGAGAGAATATGAAAATTCCATACGAAAGAACTTGCATTCCATACTCGAAATAAGAACATAAGCAGAAATAAATAGCTCAATCATTTCAGTGACAGCAGAAAGTCATTAATAAAGAACACTGTGGTAAACCCTGGATTTATGTTCAAGAATCGAGAAAAAGAACCTAGATAGCTTTGTGCACAAAGAATCGAAACATAATTTATTTATATGTTCTTTGCTAAAGACTGTAGTATATATGTAACATTATGACATACATCACAAGACGAACCTGGCATGATCATCTAACTAACCGAACTCATGACAAAATGCGAAATATATCATAAAATAAAACAGTGTTGTTATACGTAGAACCCCTGGTCCAGTAGCCCGTAAGGAAAACTCAAAGAGGGTTAACAAAACTGGATTCCATCATAACAGTCCTATATTACCATATAGATGCTATGCGAGAGCTGAATAAAAAGAATATACATTCGCTATTCATAACATAATCAATAAGAATGGACGCCAAGGGCAGAGTAATGGTAACCAGGGTTACATGCTCCCTCAGCCAGTTCTAGCCGGCAAAACCCCGATTTGGTAAACCATTCTAGCAGGAGCTTGCACTCAGCTAATGGAGGCATCCAAGTCAAAATCGAATGGCAAACATATTACCCATCTAAAGTGAAGTAAAAACAATAGGAATTTAGTAACGATATAGATTTATATTAAAAACACCGAACAGTAAATTTGTAACAGTTCAATGAAAGCAAATGATCAGACGGTCGTGATACAAACCCTATATTTTAACAAAGACTAGAAACCAAATGCCTTCAGGGAAGACCCTGAGCTTGTGCAGGGGACAGACCCGAGATGTACTTCCCGGTATCCCTGCCAAGGGAATGAAAGAAACTCAGCCTTTGTCTAAACAAAACCCTGTATACATGGCTGTGATAAGTGTTCGATACTTACCTAACAATGGGCGAGGCAGCTAATAGAGGAACACTTGCTCCTTATGGTGAATCGATGCACTACCTGTACAGAACATTAGCGGTGTTAGCAATAGGAAAAACCCTGGTGTAAACCCATGAAAGAATGCAAGGAGCAGAGAAATAAAAAAAAACATTAATACTCACCGTAAGTCGAACCTGGTGTCGTGTAAACCTGAATGCCGATAACTTCAAAGAGTGATGAGGCCGAGCCGAATGGCAGGAGAGGCATGTCTGAGGCTAAAGGGCGTTGGGGTCGAATGCAGAAGAAATGTCAACAGAGTCAAGACTACAGTGCTGTGGCGATGCAGAATCAAGGAAATGAGAGTTAAGGCCACCCGGAAGAACAAATAGACACATAAATAGCTCCATAGTATTACTGGTTCGTGGCATGGATCATAACCCTCGATCTGCAGTAAATCACTGGTATCCGTTTGATTTCCGGTGACCCTTGGTGAGCTTCGGGCGCGAAATTGGCCAGCCCGAGGAGTCAGGACCGTAGACCTTAGAGTTCAGGGCGGACATGGCAACTTGCCATCTCGCCTTCATCTCTACAAATGGACGACGGGAAATCCTCCAATTGGATCGAGGATATAAACGCTGGATAGTCTATCAACCTCGATATCTCGGGATATGGAAAACGGAGTTTTACAGTTGAGTTCATAAATATTCCATTAACACTGACAGTGCCAATTGTGCGACTAACAGGTTCCCGGGTTAACATTATAAATATATGTGTCACCATTACAGTGTTTATATGTACACGTAGACAGTCAATGCATGAATATACCGTGAACTCTCAATTGATATCTACTGACTACATTTCTTATGTTTGTAGCGTAATTGGAATTGTGTTAATAAATCAATGATTATGATTAAGGTAACCATTCGTATGTAATTATGAATATAGGTACCATATGTAAAAGGAGTTAATATTGCTGTAAAAAAAAAAAAAATATTGTTGGAAGTGTGACAAATACACTAATCATTATTATTATTTAATCCATGTTATTACTATATTATTTTTAAGTCATGTTGTTACTATAATATTTGTTGGTTTTATGTTTTATGTTCTACGAATTTGTAACACTATTATACTAATCATTATCATTATTTAATCCATGTTATTACTATATTAGTAATTTAAATTCACGTTGTTACTATATTGTTTGGTTGTGTTATGTTTTATGTTTTGCTATTTTATAGCACTATTATACTAATCATTATCATTATTTAGCTCATGTTATTGCTATATTAATAATTTCAATTCATGTTAATACTATACTGTTTGCTTGTTTTATGTTTATGTTTTAGTATTTTGTAACACTATTTTGTAACGCTACTTATGTTGTATTTTTTACTATTTTGTAAGACTATTATACTAATTATTATAATTATTTAATTCATGTTATTACTATATTAATAATTTTATTTCATGTTACCACTGTATTGTTTGTTTGTTTTATGTTTTATGTTCTACTAATTTGTAACACTATTATACTAATCATTATCACTATTTAATTCATTTTATTACTATATTATTTGTTTGTTTTATGTTTTACTATTTTGTAACACTATACTATTATCGTTATCTAATTCATGTTATTACTATATTAATAATTTTAATTCATGTTATTACTCTATTGTTTTTTTGTTTTTTGTTTTATGTTTTACTATTTTGTAACACTGTTA
>APFE030277652.1:0-13296 GCA_000404065.3 Pinus taeda
AGTAATTAAATTAGGTTCTTGATAATATATGATATTTACCATTCTAAATATTTAAATAAATAATGAATTTTATTAATAGTATATAAGGATAATGGAAAATAAATATATTAATAATCATATTTATAGTAATAGTCATATACATATTTATAATAATAAATAAATGGATAAATATAATAATTAAATAAATTTAGGTCCTTCCCTCGGGGGCCTGGTCAAACCTAGCTGTTAGAGATTTGGTTAACCGTTACCCTGTCAATTTAGCTGTTGGAATGGCCTGCTGTCCCTATTTATTGCATTGCTCAGATTGGATCTTCAACTTGTCCTGACGATGAACCACACTGGTTGTTTCGAAACGCGTTGACAAATGATTTTTTATGTGATTTTGCCAAAATTATTCTCTAAACAAGGTTATGGATCACAGAAGCCTAAATTCCTTAATGGGAGAGCTTGTTAAATGAATTAGCTATGCCTCCCTCAGGTAGGGGAAGGTTCCAAATGGTATTGGATACCTTTCTTCACTTAGCATAATTTTGAAATAATCTAGTGTTATCATCCCTAGCTTTCAGCCATATGGCTCTACTCCTCAGTCTCATGGATTTCTCTCTCTCCTTCAAAATATGTGCCTTCTGGTTCTCCAAATCAACCAAGTGTGACTTGTCTTCGGCAGATATAAACCCCAGACTTCTTTCATCAAGTAGAGAGCTTAGCTCAGATTCAATATGGACCAGAAGTGAGTTCTCCCTCATATTTTTCTCTCTGGCCAGTTAATAGAGAGATGCTTGAGCTTGGATAGATTTTGACAAAATCCTCTTGCCAGGGATTCGGCTCTATTAATAAGGTTGGCAACCCAGAAGTCCGTGACCAAACTGATGTAGGCAGGATCCTGTAACCAAACATGGTTGAACTTAAAGGGAGCTTTTGGTTTATGGTGAGGGCCCATAATCTCTAGATATATTGGGGAGTGATTTGATATGCTCCCTGTGCCAACCCATTGTTTGTAATGGTGCAGAAGCTGTAGAAGGGGACCTTTCATTAGAAATCTATCTAGTCTTCTTGCCAGAGCCGCATCACCCACCCTTCTATTTCTCCAAGTGGGAAGGGGGTTATGCATGGGAACATCAACGAAATTGGACTGCTCCAAAAAGTTTGTCATGTACCCCGACATAGAATCCACTTGTGCCATAGTCCCCCAAGATTCACAGAAGTCCAAGGAAAAATTAAGGTCTCCTCCAATGATAATGTGGTCAGGAGCAAGGATTGAGAGGGTTAGTAGATGTTGCCAGAAATGTTCCCTCTGATGACAGGGTCCATATACATTAACAACTCGAAGGTTATATCCAAGCTCAATCGAGAATAAATCAATACCCAAGAACCCAAGACCTCCCCATGATGCTTCAACCCTGATGGTTCGGGGGTTGTATCCAATGGTCAGTCCTCCAGATCTCCCCACAACATCCAAAGCCAAAAAGGTCCAACCCGGGGCAAGATATTGTAGGGTGCTGGTAATGTGATCAGCCGGACCAAGGGTTTCTTGAAGCAGTATGATATCAATCGTCTCAACCTTAAAAAGTCTCCTCAGGGCTAGTTTCTTGGAGGCACTAGCCATGCCTCTGCAATTAAAGGATAGACACTTCATGGGGGACCTCGACATGGGGTGTTCAAAGCTCTAAGTACCTCGTCAAGAGTGGATTGACGACCAGAAATAACCTTGGCCCCAGCATGCTTAATGGCTTTAGATAGATCTTATTTCCTCCCCCGAGATGTCAAAGGAACCGAAGCGGTAAGGGTGAGACCCAGCCCAGCCTGTCTAGCCGAGGTGCCATTAGCTAGGGTTCGAGAACACAGATAGTAATAATGAGGAGGTGTAACCCCGGAGGTTGATGGAGAGGAGGAAGTAGAGAGTGAGTGTATAGAGGGGGCAGTAGTGGAAATAAGCGGAGGAGTTGACATAGTGCAGTGTTCTATGGATGTGTAGATTGATGATGAAACAACAGATGAACAAAAAATATTAGTGGAGGATGAAGTCATAGGTGTACTAAAAGCCTTTATGGCTTCATCAGCAGCTCGAGCCCTGGTGAGTGGTGGCGAGATCGATCTTTGCACTGCCTCCACCGCCTTATGAAGAGGAGAGATTGTCGAGGGAGTAGGCCCCGGAGCAGGAGAGCCCATAACGGCCGGTGAGTCGATCCTGGATGGAGCAGGTGTAGCCTTTGGGGTATCCTCTGATTTTCTGACAAGAGGGCAATCTTTGAAGATATGCCCCACCTTATGACATTGCTGGCAACAAAATGGAACCCCCTCGTAGTCCATGATCTGGACCCTGATGTACTTACCCCAATGTAATGTTATCTTCTCCTCTAGTCCTTCATGGGTGTCCAAATGGACCAGAATACGGGCGAGGGTTTGATTCTTCGATTCCACAAATGTATGGTCATGATCCAAATATGTGCCTATAGCGTTTCCAATTCTAATAAAGACTTCCTCGCACCAGTACTGTAATGGAAGCCCCGACAAACTTACTCAGAGAGGTCTAGCCCCGATTTTCTCTCGGTTAGGGTCAAACAGAGGGCTCCATCACTTAAGTAGAACCGGAGCCATCTCGATGTGCCAGTACCTGGCAAGAACCAAATCCGTGTAGTTTTCCTTTGGAAAATGTAGGGAGAACCACCCCCTTGGAAGGATTTGTACCTTAAGAAATTCCTTCAGTAAACCACCCCAAATCTCCTTGATCCATAAAGTGAGTCTGTTGGCTGAGTATGCTCTGCCACGAACATGCCCAACAAGTACCGTACTAGCCATGTAGGTCACCTCCCCGATTGCATAGGTCTCGCCGAATCTGATGGAGATGTCCTTGGAGGTGGCTTTCACGCACTTGGTCTTCCTCTTGCCCGTGTGAGGTGCTGATGGATGGTCCACCAATGAATCAGGGACTCCTTCCAAAGGAACCTATTTGGAAGTTTTTACCTTGACCGCAGGGATCTCAAAATAGCCTGATGGCAGGTGAGCGGAGGGGAGGGTGTGAGGAGAAACTGAAGGAGGGTTTTCTAGAGGAGGTGCGAAGAAAAAAGTTGAAACGGGCAAGTGAGGATCGAAAGAAGGCGATGGAGGAGTATTCACAATGAGAATATGGAGGGTACCCAGGGAAAGAGGGGGACAATCCAAAGCTTATGTATCAATTGGGAGTGAACCGGTGTGAGGGGGCGCATAACAGTGCCTAGAAAATGAGACCACCGACGACGTTATGGGTGGAACAGGTTCAGGTGAGGAAATAGGGCTAGATGTCAGCAAGGAGAATCTGGGGTTCCCAAATATGACAAGGTCCAGAAAGGGCTCCTCAGAATAATCAAGTTCTTCAAAGTCCATAGTGTCCCCCATTATCCCAACCAGATAAACGGCAGCCGAAAGCAACGGGCAAGAAAGCTAAAGCGGCGGGTAAATAGTCAATTATAGGTACACAGCTCCTGTAGCCTGCAGTAATCTGCAGTAAAAACCCTAGGGTTTACCCTAAACCTTCACGAAGACACGCCATCCCATTCCAACAACAATGTTCCAAACATTTTATAATTTTATATTATAATGTCTTTACAACAACAACAAAAAATTGAATAGTTAATGAAGCTAACAAGGTTATTTAACTATTATTAAAGTAATTATTAAGGTTATTTAACTATTATTAAAGTAATTTTTTTCTTTTTAAGACTGCATATGGTTTGTATTAAGATTTTTTTGGAGGTTTATAATGTAATTTTCATAACTATAATTCAATCATGGGTTCTTCATAAATCAGACCCTACGAAGGATCTAGATTCCACACTCCACCACATGGTGGGTCTCTCCTCGGGATCGATGAAAGATCTATAATGGGATATTTTCTTGGGATCAATGGTGGTCGAGCTTTGGTGAGGGATCGATGGCTGAGAAGATTGGGAGGAAGTTAGAGGGTAACTAGCCTCTCCTCCCACGCGTCTCAGGTCTCACATTCGACTTGGCGCTAGTTCCACGGCCCTCCTCTGCAACTCTCTTAGGATTTCTTTAGTTTCTCAATCTACAAGTTATTGGTTGCATATCCTACTTCTTCAGACTGTATGCTCTTCGAACGATGCATGGAGCATCTTCAACACTCATTTCTCGTTGGAACCCTCTCAGTAAAAACCTCATTTTCACCCTTCCAATCTTGCTTTTGTTATAATGTCTTAATTTATATGGTTTTTACTTAATACATATAGGTTAAACTTGTGCAGGGGAGAGATGAGCATCATATACCTTTACTTCATCAACTCCCTTCACACACAGGAACACTTTTACCAATCTAGTATTACCCCGGGTAATCTTCACTAGATCATTCGTCACTATTATTCTAGAATAATGTTAAGGGTTTACTTTTTTTTAATCTTCAAATTGGTATTTTTGTCTACGTTATTTCCAGTTTAGATTTCTTTAATGACAATGTATTCCTTTAGATTCCTAACTTCAGTCGTTGTTTATTTTGAAGGTGGTCAGGGTAAAACGCATATTTGGGGCATGGCACACTTTGGCCAGGGTTTTTGATACGCAAGCTGGTAAATGAAAGTCCCAATTGTACTTGCTCAAGCCACCAGGTGTGACTTTACTATGACAAACAGTTGCAGTACGATAATTCTCATCTCTATGGTTACAATTTCATATTAGGAGATGTTTAGGGTAAATTGTGTTACGGGAAACCATTCTGTAAAGGATTTTGTTGTTAGGTAAAGTTAATGGGGTTACACCATTTAAAAACTTGTATCTATTTTTTGTTGGTTTATGAAATATTTGGTTGAGGCCTCAACCTGTCATGTTGATTCCTTTTGTTTAACTTCTTCTGTAGATGCTATCAAAATCTTCTTCTTCTTTTCTTTTCTTTTTTGCATAAGGATTTTTTGTTGCATGTTGGATTAAGCACCTGGACCATGCCAAATCTTGCCACTGCTCGAACTTCTTACATATATATATACTTTGGTTGTTCTCTTCTTGTAGTTATAATACTGTCATTTTTTTTACATATATATGATGGGAATTTGATTTGGATTCATGGGTTTAAATACACCACAGACTTTCTCTATTATGGTCATTGTTCTATATAAGTTTGTGTTACTATTTTCTTTTAATAAAAACATCCTCCACCTTGCCTTGTATTCACAAGTTTAGGTTTCCAATGTTCCAGTTTGTACTCTGGTTAAGTTGAGGAAATGGGACTGTCCATGGGTAATAAAGACCTCGACTCAGGCCCAAGACTAACCCAACCCTATTTCTAGGTTCTTGCTCGACTTGATTTTAGGATATGAAATCCCTTTTATTAGCATTCTCCTTCCCACAATGTTGTTAACTGCCATTTATTTAGGTACATAAGTACTACTTTTCTTTTATATGTATACACAATTCTATTATGCACAAAATAATATCTAGTTCTGCAGGATATTTTTTTCAATATAAATTTGAAGTTTTGTAAATTCATTTGCTACAATTTGTAATATACTTTTTCTGCCAATATACACAGAATTGCATAGTACCCTTTTAATGAACATTTACATCACATGATAGTACTTCCTTGTATGTACATATGTTTATTTCCAATTCAATTTGATTGTTCATTAACTAGCAAAACAATGAAAATTGTAAATACTTATCTACAATTTTCGGTTGTCAACCTGTTGACGGTGCTAGACCCATCAACATTCAGGGGATCTCCCTGATATGAAGTCCAAACTAGACCTCACATCGTTTGGAGTAGGATTCCCAACAGTGGGTGGTAATGTAATGCCTTGACTACGAGAGCATGCAGAGATAAGTATGATAACTTTGGGTGAGAGCAATTGTGTGACCCTGCAGAGAGTCAAGTGTGATGCATTAAGGTTCTAACACATGGATGGGAAAAGGAAGTGCACCCCTTGGAAGCCTATAATAGCACACAACTTGAAAGGAACACACGAGCGAAATGACATCACAAGATAAAATGTTGAATAGTTTACAAGTTAAAGTGAAGAGTTAATCCAACAACACACATTCAACAAGATTCATGCATACAAAGTAGTTCATAAGCATATGCATAAGTTAAATAACATACATTGCCACTACAACAAGAATAGTCCTACTATATTAACAACATATGCATGAAACTATGATGCGTTTTATTTTTTTATTATAAGTGAATTTCCATCCATACATACACCATTGACGACAACTAGCCTCAATAGTGGAACATCACAGTCAAGAACACATGCTCCTCCAAAGAAGTATACTTTCTCTATGCTATGGAGAAGCCAAGGCTCTTCACAATACTCCTAAGCTCTTTCTAAGCCTAAGCCTAGCCAAAATCTTGGCTCCCAATAGTTTGTTACATGAGTTATGAGGTTCTATTTATAAAATAGGGGGTGACTCTTCAACTCCCGTTTGTGACCTCTGGACTACCCTTGTGACTATTCAACCTCTACACTAGATGACACATTACATTACATGATGACTTTTCATATTCCAATATTGACACTTGGAATTTCACATACAAAATAATTACAAATAATATTACATTTTCCACATGTACCCATATAAGACAAAATATGGTAGATATAGCCTAACAAGACACAACACTATGATTTTGGAGTCTGGGGGAAGCCCATCTCAGCAACCTCCACTTGTTGTTTGTCAGTTACATATTGGTGCAAATCTTGGTATTGTGTGATGGTGTTCCTTAACTATTAAACGATGTCTTTCTGGAAGTGGACTCTAGCCCCCATCGCATCTAGGTATATCGTCTTGGAGCTTGTATCCAACTCGTTCTGAAGCATGAGCACCATTGTCTTGATATTGATAGAACCATCAATGTACTTCTGCATATTGTGTGCATTCAACTACAAGTCTTCCCTCGTGGCTTCTCATCTTAGATGCTCCAAGTACTCATCAATCTCTAGTCCGACTTGGTTCTTGGGTTTAGCATCAATGAGGGAATCGGTTGATGGGATCTGGTGTTTTCTCACCAAGACATCTGAACTACTATACAACCACACATATGAGGATTGTGTGCAGCTGATGAATGAGGTGAGTTGCTCGTTTTTCTGAATCAACATTCGAACTTTTGCTTTCTCCTACTATAATTGTGGCTTCATCTTCTTCACTAAGTCAAGTGGGGCCCATTTGTATCGCATTGTCCCCTCTTGTACATGGGCGATGGAATCATATATTTTTTTTAGATTTTGAACAAACTCTTTTCTTTGTTGTTGTAGGCCATGAAAACAAACAACTTCTTTATGCACAGTGACAAATCTATCATAGAACATCAGCGTGGTATCACCAAGTGTTGATACTTCAGCAAGCATCATTGTTCTCATCTCCCCCAATGTGGAAACTTCATTCTATGATGATGCGCAGAGTTGTTCTGCCTCTTGCCTAGTAGTCTACAAGTTCTTTGCCAGTTGTTCATTCTCGGTTGTCAAATACTGAATATTTGAGCTTGTTTCTCTTACATAGGCTAAGTTGGCTCTGACAATGGCAGTTGGATGCTTCCTGGTGTCTGATACTATCACCCTTTCCTTGATGAATATAGGTGATGCATGATCATCTAGAAAGTGCTTCCTTCGCACCTGTACAATCCTCTTCTCAAACTCATAAAATGATAGATTGTACACATCCATGACCAAATCACCATCAAGGAGAACAACGTCTCCTTGCTCGCTCAGGGTTGGTTCTAATACTAGAGGTGGTGGAGACTTAGGGATGACCTGTGGTGCTTTCGGCATCAAGTCAGTGTCTTCATTTTGTGGCCTATTCCAACTCCATGTATGTCACTTCAATCAATTGCTCAATCTGTTGAGCAGGCTCCCAATCCTGCATTTGTTCAACGTCTTCCTATGATGCTGGTTCTTCTGGCTCATCAACCTATATTAGTGTTGTTTCCTTTGTCATCATGCCTTGCCTTTGTTCTTATTCCTGCTTTTTCTTCTATTCTCATTCTCTCCTCCTCAACTCCTATCCTTCATTTAGCTTCTTCTCCATCTCCCGCAACTTCAGTTCTGCTTCCTGCAACCTATAATTTTCCCTCTTCCATATTTCTTCTCTCTTCATTTGTTTCTCCCTCTTGGCTTTCATTGCCAAAGTTTCCTTCACAATAATAGGATCTACGATCATTTGCAACTTTTCTCTTCCTCTGGATCATCAAGAATCTTCCTCTTTCCCTTGTCCTACACTGGATTATTGCCTTCTACTACTGTTGTTGTTTCTTCCAAAGTTGATGTTGTCTGCAAAGCAGCATTTCAAGTTCTTTCTATACTAACCAACTCATTGAGTCTGGAGGCATTGTAGCAATACCTCCAAGGATCCTCCTATGGACAATGAAATGTCTCGTTGATCCACAGAAAGTAAACTCTCATACAATGGTCCTTGCAAATATGGTGGGGATCATATAGAATAAAGTCCCTAGTATCAAACTCGAATTTCACTGTGTCCTTAGCTTCAACATATGCATATTTCAATATTTTAATCTCGTATAATCCAATTTGCAAAGCAAGAGAAGACCATGGCGCTTTATTCTTCCTATGCAGTCATAATTACAACCTTGTAGCAAGGTGGTATGAAACTTCTTGCGTGATCAGTTTGTCAGTGGCATACCTTGGTAGGACATGCAGAGGCTTCTCTCCACCAAACACTCTGATGAAGATGCCACCTGGTGAGGCATACCAATCTGCAATGTTTACTATCACCTCCATTTCTTCTCGGGACATGCAAGGTGGATCTTTCTCAAATATAAGCTTGTATAATGGGATGATAAAGTGGTTAGTTAGCCTTTCCATCACTCCTCGATAGCTGCAGTCGGAAAGCAACTTGCAATAAATTTTCACGAAATTCTCTTGTGGTCTCCATGTCTAGCTCATGCCAAGGAATTGTTGTTGTGCACAGATTGCATCCAGTAAGTATTCATACATGTAAAACCTTGCTTGCTCATTATTGGGCGGATTCAGAGCCTTAGCTACATGAGAATTCAACTATTGAGCCAACATATGCAACCAATTGAATGGCCTCCCACCACTTACCAACTAGTCTAGTAAAACTGCCCACCCTTCAGGGAAGGTCTATGTGCTCTCTTGACCATATATTCTACAAGAAAAGATGATAAAGAATTGATAAGCCTTCCTGAGGGACTTTGTCTTGTAAATATGGGTGGTGATTGTCTAAACTCTTACGGCTCTTTCACCTAGCGCTTAACAATGTCTCTCGTATTCACATAGCTATGGGTGGCATAGAAGAGTGAGTCCATGCACTTCATTAGCTCGGGAAAATGATACATATGTTGAAATTCTTCTCCCCTGGAGGTGGAAAGTTTCCTCCCACTGGCACTACTCAATGTCATAATCTTTTCATCTGTATGTGAGACAATCCAACTGATGATGTCTGCACATAGGAAGGCGGGATACCTACATGAAACATTGTATAACCCTGAACATTGGATCCTAAGATAAACCTCTCAGTCCTCCAAGTCTACCTTAAAGTCCTCTAAAAAAGTGTATTTGATCTCTTATCATGTCATTATCATTCCCTTGTCAATAAACAACTTAGTATCTGCATAGACTGGTAAATCAATTGATATCTGCTCAACTACTTCCTCGGTACTGCTCTTAGTGGATTCCTTTGATGTAGCTCTCTTGTATGCCATGTTAATTATGACTACTGGAGAGATGCTCAACAATGGTTGTACATGTGGGATAGAAAGGGCACTCATGGCAAGCAAATGTCAGTTTAAAACCAAAACAACTTCAAGGCAAGTTCAAGCAGCAAGTCGGGCACTTGATGTGAGGGATTGCGTAATTTTTCTTGACAAGGGTGACTGACTGACTATGGGAACTGCACACTCTGCAATCCCAAAAATTAGTGTAGAAGCTTGATGACTAGAACTGTACATTGCGCAGTTCAGTCTGGGCCAAGGCCTGGGAGACACTATGCATTGTGCACTCTCAATGGCCAAACTGGGAGGCTGGCTCTTGGAACTGCGCAGCACACAGTTGGATCCAGCCCAAGCTATGCTCTACATGATTCCATACACCAAGCCAAAGTCTTGTGTCTCTAGATTGTGCAGAGCAAGATGTGAAAAGTGAGATTCGTGCAAGGGAGCCTAGATATGCCCAAGGGGAGTGTGAAAAATAATAAGATCTTAAAGATAGTGTGAATTTGAGTGCATATATGACTGAGTGAAGATGCATGCATGTGAAACAAGTGCATTAATTGATTAAACCAAAGGAAAATGAAGCATGTGAGGAGATTCGCCACAATAGGGACCATTGATGCAAAAACAGGGAAAATCATGTGACACATGGGAAAGGAAATGTATAACTTGAAACAACACTTCCACAAGTTAAAATGCCAAAAATCATGTAGAGAAACAAGTGAAACATCACTCACATAATCCAAACAACAAAAAGCGATAGAAGAAGTGGTAAAAGATGACAAAAGCAAAACTCACTTGGAAAAGTGGCAATGAACGCACTAAAGGCTCCTTGATCTCCTCGAGAATGCTAGAGATCAGAGATCGAGTGTGAAAATTGGTGGGCTCCAGTATTGCAGCAATAATGCTGCAACTCTTGGGACTCCCTTCTTTACTTTTATCAAACCGGTAGTTCGTAACAAACTTGGAAGCGACGATGCTATATGCACAAGTACTAGCTCTTGCCACAGGTTGTCACTTGATCAACTGGCACAAGTCCACTAGTAGCTTAAGCCAACTTCTATGAGCTCTTAGAAGAAGCTTTTAACTGTGATGGATGAAAGCTAACTCAATAGAGGCTAATCTACTTGCAGAAAGAAGCAGAAAGCTGAAAGGAAATGCAAACCCTAGCAAACCCTAGTTTTACCGACTAACCCTACTGGTGCAAGAAAAGGGATGAAAGCTACAGAAATGGATGTCATTAACTCTTGGAAAGGTAAAGTGCATGTGACTAAGCTACTTCTGAAGTGAAATCTGAGAAGGAACATCTTTTTGTATTTTTGAGTAATCTTGTAGAATTATTATGCATGTGCTTTACCTGTTTTTTACTATGCAGAGGTTGATTAGCGAAAGGAAATGGGGTAGGTGATTGCAGGAGGTTAGGAAGGTGAAAAGAGGGCCTAAGGGGTCCCTAGCACCCTTCTAGAGAGTTTCACAGCGATCAGATCTCGAAAAACTGCTCACGTGATCTTCTATAGGATGTTCCGAAAGAGGATTTTGGAGGGTTGATGGTGGAAAAACGGTGGAAAAGTGGAAATGGAGGTTGAATGCGGATGTTAAGGGTTCCAGGACCTGGTGAATGAGGTTAAGGAGTAATTAAGGTGATTGGATTTGTTCGAGGATGGAGGGAGCAATGATGCACAAGAATCTAGAAATTAGGGCAAAGTGAGAAAATGTGGCAAATGAAGGGCAAGAATCTGAGTTACGGAATGGAGCAGGTTGCATTGATGGAGGAAGGGTAGGAAATAAGGTATCACAGATGTTCTACACATTATTTTCCAAAACTAATCAAATGAAGACTAGGAAAACCAAAGGTCTAGCTATTTTGACCTAAATACCAGAAATCATGATGGACAGAAATTTATTGGAAGAAAATCATGTAAGGCAACTATGAAAACCAAGCAAGAACAGATCTAAGCATGTAATCACAACTGGTATCAACTTTCCTAACTAGAAATCTAACACTAGCAATTGCATGAAATGGCAAAAACAGTGTTTTGTGGCAGCAAATATGCCTTGGTCTCAGCGCATGGTCCCAAGGAGGGGGAGATGAGATAAAGGGTTGCTTGATGGCCTTTTTTCATGTCTTTTCCTTTACCAAACTATCAAATCAACCTGAAGCATGAAAAACTATCTCAATCATCACAAACGACCTAAGTAACCAAGCAAGATTTTAATCTAAGTAGCAGAAATTATTCTAGGAATGCAGCAAAAACATATAAAAGTACACAAGAGGAGGTACTGGCACTTGGGTTGGGCCCAAAACCAAGAGCTATAGCCTCCTAAAATAATCTCAGAGCTGATACAAAGTGAAACTGATCTCCATTACTCAAAAAATAACCATGTCACAAAAATGTTTACAGCAAAAGCTCAAAAATGAGCTGAAAGGCAGAGCAGCACTAAAGTGCGAGAATACAATTGTTCAAGAACTAAACTATCAAGTCTGGAAGCCTTCCTACTTATGCACCACGAGGACCTCCAACAACCCTCCTTAACTCAAGGGGCTCAGCTGCTCAAAACTACAAGTAATCAACCACTTCTCAAAAGCTGCTCGACTGCCCTTGGAAATCATCTTTGGTGGGTTGCTGAACTCTGAGATGATGGTGGAGAACTCAAGGAAGGGGCCATTCAGTGCAGGAGACAACCTTCCTACTAACCCCCATCCTTGTTCCCTCGTATTTGGCTATCAACTGGCTCATAAATGCTTGACCTTGGTCCAAAAGATGTCCAAAAATCTGCAATAAGCACGTATTAGACTTCATGGTCAAGTGACTATTCTCATTCATTCAATTAACACAAATATACTCAAAAGCATGCATAAACTATGAATAATGGTGGATTAATCGAGAATAATAGGCAAAATGAGCCCAATAAGTTACCCTTTTTTGGGGCTCATCATCACCCCCCTGCTAAATGGGTTGCTCATCCTCTGAGCAACTAATCCAACTCATCGTCTTTGATTGCTTTGACTACCTCTCTAACATCCCAGGCTTCAGAGGTGGTGTCCTCCTCTCGGTCATGAAACCCTGATTTTCTCTCTACTTCCTCCCACTGCCTGTGCTCCTCTTCTTCTTTGACCCCCTCCAGTAGTCCTAAAATCAAGGGAGGACTGAACTTTAAGTCGATCCAGTTGGCCTGCAGGTTTTGCATTGATTATTTATAGAGTGGTACTCTCGCCAAGGCCTCCCTCATCCTTGTTGGGGAGTGGTATTCTCTTATTTTTAGACTGTGGGATAGTGTGTTCCATCTCCTTATGCAAGCATGAAGGAAATTATCCCCCAAAAGTCTCTCCATGTCCTCAAAGTGACCAATGGCTTGAGCTTGTCTTTCAATGTAGTCTGGGAGAACCTGAGGGTTATTGGCCAGGTGCTGATGGGCATATACTAAAGCTGAGGGATCCTCCGGTTCTACCCTGATCATGAGCAGCTCACTTAGCTCCCTGTTCATAATATTCTGAATCTCTACTACCCTCTTTTCCTCATGATTTAACCAAGAGGCCATGGCCATAAGTTGCACATCTCCCAATGCAGCATTGGGGTCCCACAAATTCATGTTTGGAAGGGCCAAGTTGTGTAAATAGAATTCTGATAACT
>APFE030277670.1:0-35732 GCA_000404065.3 Pinus taeda
CCCGCTTCCGCTCCCGCTCCCCGCTTCCGCTCCCGCTCCCAAGTAACATAGGTTTGACTAACAGTGTATATTTGATGTATTTTGTCTTTCAATAGATATAATCTTTCAGTATGATCATTCATCATATGCATAATAGTTATATGAATAAATGCATTATATATGTTAAACAATGTGATGTGTCTTGCTGTACACAAACAATGCTTATTATTTTCTCCATTTTATCTACAGTATTAAGGGCTGTGCCACATCTTGAAGATAGACGGAAAAAGACACCTTTCATTTTTATCAAACAACTATTCTGATCCCAGTCTAGGCATTTGTATCTACCTTATTATTTTTAGTATAATAAGTTTTGATGTCGTTGGCTATCTTTTTCTATTGGTGCATATAGGGAGGAGCTGGCTGCACAGTATTCTCCAATGTCAGAGGATAGTGATGATTGTGTTGGTTATCGCATGATACGGTATAGTGATTCTCCTCAGCATATTTCAGTGACTCAATCTGATCAAGTTATTAGCAGTCCTACGAGCCCTGTTTCACCACAAAGGAACCAAAGGACCATTAATGCTGCTGGAAGCCAGTTTGGATGCTCTTCTTTTACATCATCTACAGGAGCTGGTTTGTATTCTTCAGGATACATCTCTTCATTTCCATTACCATGTGCTCAGCCAAGGCAGCGCAACTCTGACTCTGAGAGTCGTTTCCCTCCATCCCCCAGCGATCCTTGTCAGTCTGCAGATCTGCGCCGTGCTGCTCTTCTACGGTCTTTGCAAATGCGGGCACACCCACCAGTTATGCCTTCATTTGAAATGTCTGTTGATAATATTTCTGAGCAAGGAATGCATCATATTGAAGAGTCTGAGGACCAGTCTTCTCCTTTTGTCAAATCTTTAACGGAGCATGATGAATATTCGTTTGGTTCAGCCGCAAATGAGATCTTTTCTGCCCAAACCATCAGAAGCTCAGGCAGAGTACGAAGTTTACTCCTTGATGAGTGCACACTGAATAGTTCTGTTTCCATTGCTGAATTGTCAACATCCTCGCAACAAGAGGGCAAGATTACTGGGATATCATGTACAAATGAAGATAGCTGCTATACTAACATAAATTCAAAGAACACAACTGGAGACGTGGCATCTAATGCAAAGGATTTATAATGTGCAGCAAACCTATCTGAAACAGCTCTTGTACCCTCTCAGAGGATGTGTTATGAGAGTGGGTGAACCCAGTTCTTTCAAGTAACTTTAGGAAGCTCTCACGGGTGAATCAAATGGGATCTCTGTGAATTTATTTACTCTCAAGTCGGTGTCAAGTTGAACTTAATCAAGTACAAGCTGTTTGAAGTTGATCCTATACCACATGCATATTCACTGATTTCAAATTGTCATATTCAAAGCGGCGTAGGAGCAGAGTCATCTTTGCCATTTATCTTGCTTTGTGGATGCCGGCCCAAGGATTTATAATGTGATTCTTTATTAATCACAATGTTTAGCATGAAAGACAAGCAGCCAAGGATTCTTGTTCAAGTTCCATACGTCTGCAGGTATTATTAGGGCACTATTTTTTTCTGCATGTTTACATTTTATGTCATAGGGATGTTGTCTTTAGGCTGGTCCACTTTGCAGATTGTTAGATTTAAACTTGCATTTTATTGCATTCCAGAAAATGTCATTTTCCAAATCAAGATATTCTATGACTTACTCCTATTTCTAAGACTAAAAAATGCAAAAATGCAGAATTTATTCACTCCATGAGTTGTTAACATCTTCGTTTTGGTATGGTTGTGGTACAGTTATAAATCTGCAAGTGAATTTCCTAAATACGAGATTAATGAGTAAGCAAAATGTTTTGAACTATTTGCCCAACTTTGCAAGGTTGTTTGTTTTTTGGATTTTGGTAAATGGGTTAACAGGTTTATTTTGGTGGAGCTTTCAACCCCACTCTACATCACCGTGGAAAACCCACACTAATATGGGGGCTGTCAAACTTGGCCAACTTCTCACATTGATTGGGGCTCTATACCCTCTCGGGTTTGAACTGGTGTATTTATTGTGGCGATGCCCCAACTCAGTAACTAGACCACAGCCCAACGGACTTTTGCAAGGCTTCCTATTAATATATTGTTTTTGTATTAAAGACTGATGACAGTTTTCTTGAAGTGATGGTGCCAACTGATCCAAAATGTATTAGTTTGAACGCTAATAATAACGAACATGAGTATTGCAGTATCTTTGGGCTACCTATCGAAGTGTCTAATTTAAACAATTTAAATATTTATTGGTAAATTTAGGTCAAATGTTTCTCAATGTTTAGGTCCCCTTAAATTTGTTGTATTCTATTGGTAAACTTTCTGACTCTCTGAGTACGCATCAAGATGCACATTTATTGTAACATAAAGTCATTCACGTGTGTTTTATTCTCAATTAAGGAATTAAGGTACATGGAAGTTTCATTGACTTTGGTTCGCCATTTTTTCCATTCATACAGTGAAGAAATAGCTGGCAGACACAGGAAAATAACTACGCTTGTCATACATATTGGTAGTTCTTTATTCAACCGTAATAAATAGTTACTAAATCTGATCGCACGTTTATTTTGAAGATAGAAATCAGGTTTTCATTGTGGTTACATCGATTCTGTTTTTTACTGATCACTTTTAAGGAGGCTAATGATAAGCATAGCAAGTCACGAGTACCGCAAAATCGATGGTTGGGAAATTGGTGATTTCAGTCTAAATAAATAGAGGTATTTTCGCCAAGGGTTTTAAGGTTTAATATATTGACTTTTGTATAGCTCCTGAAGTTGTAACTTGTGACACGTGACTTGTCAATCTCTGGGAGGTTTTCTTACAAACAGGTAGTGTAGGTAGTATCTATTGGCATGTCTAGTGTGTTAACATTAACCTTATTATTTATATTCCAAATTTTTTGATGTTTGCTCTTCATTTTGGTGAATAATTGAAAGAGGAAGCACTAGTATGCAAAAGAAACAAGTCAATCAATACACAAGAACTCATTCATGTAGAGATAGATGCCACCACACAATGTTCCACTCACCCTTTTAGGAAGACACATGATTATGTGCCACTTCTTGGGCACTTACAAACACTTTGTAACCCTTGTTTAATCTCATGTACACGTAACACATCACTGACTTATCCAACTAGCTTCAGACACGCTCAAAATTCAATAGTGGCTATGGAAAAATTCAAAAATCAAATTTCTCAGATTGAAGTGAAACCAAGACCAGATCGTAGTGCTCACCGTCTTGATTCCAATGGCGTGAATGACACTCAAATCCGAGTTTGTATGCTCAAGATATTCACGGTCAAAATTCGGGTCAAATTTTGCCAAATGGCAGCGTTAACGTGGCAACAATTTGGCAGCAACTTGGTGACTGAATCTGACCACCAGAACTGTTGATTTGGGGTAGCATCTGACCACCGGAACTATTGATTTGGGGTAGCATCGAATGTGCTTTAAGCCTCGAATTTTGTAGGGAGGCTTGAGCACATGTATTCCAAAGAACCTAGAAAGCATTTTGGGAAATTCCACCTAGAAACGATTTTATTAAATTAATTAAACTTAGGAAATTAAAATAATTAATGGGTATTAATCTAAATTGTGGGTGTAACTTCTAGAAGAAGGCGGAGATCAAGTCAATATGATCCTAGCCATTGATTAAGATCTAATCTGAGTCGTTGATTGATCAACAAGAGAATTATAAGAGGAGGTTTGATGGGTACTTGGAGAACACATAGAGGAAGTTCAGAGAATTGATTTTCTGAAGCAGAGCAACTGTTGGGAGATTTTTCGATAGTGAGCTTTAGCAGTGAGGGGCAAGGATAGGGATAGTTGGGTTGGAGTATCTTCTCCAGGACCAAGGATTAGCAACAGAGAGGCAGAGAGACACCAGGAGGAGGCAGCGTAGACCCAGGAGGAGGCAGCGCAGGCCCAAGAGGGGTTGGCGTTGGGCCAGAAGGGCCCACACGGAGCTGACGTAGAGCCAGAAGGGCTCACACAGTCTTACAGTACAGAAATCCAAAATCTGTCGGGGAGCTGAGATTTCTGAGCCGAGAGGGTTGGAAACTGCTCCATAGGGTAGATGTTTCCCAGTTGGGCTGACACAGAGCTTGTTGAGGTTGACGCAGGGCCTACGCAGAGATAGCCGAGGATAGTTGGTTCAATTGTTGGAACAATCGGGATAGCCGGGTAGAGTGAGGTAATCTCACTAAGTTTTTCTGCCAGTTTATTTTTCTCTGTAACTGGATTGCCGGAAGGGCATCTAGAGTTGTATTAAAAAACTTATGGTTAATAGAAAACCTTTAGAGCTGCTGCATCGATTTTCCCGCATTGGGTTTTTCTGGGGACATTTGTCCAAAAACAACAGTGTCATTTGTGTTGTATTAACTTTCTTGCTCAGTCTTTTGTTTCATCATAATATTTAATTAAGTGAAGACTGTAGCGTATATGTTTCAATATTTGTCGTAGGAAATTGCAAATAATTTGGTTGATTAATTTAACAAATAGAAGAAACATTATCAGTTGCTGCAATAGGTATTTCAGTGGAGATTTTTTTCACAGGAACGAGTGAATTTGTCGAATCGTAAATTTGTTTAATAATCCTTATTTTCATGCGGGATATTTTTAACTACTTTGTTTAAAAAAAATACAAATTGGGGTGGCGGGTTGCCACCCCCACCAACCATTATGTGTTACTTATATATAAAACATTGTATGATGGGTCGGGGCGCATGTACTGCAGACCCCACCCAATTTTGTTATGTAAATTAATCTTAATTAAAGTCTGTAATTATTAACTGAAAAGCAAAGGGCATGATCGTAGATCATCCCATTCATCAAGTGGCACCCAACGTTGTATTTAAGCCAAGGGCTTCCCATATTTGTATCATTCATTCAATCATGAATAATAAATATATAAATTTCTGTTAGTTTTTGAGATATTTGCCCCAGGTGGTATCAGAGCAAGTTCGCTCCTCGGACCCCTATTGCTTTTTGATCCGTTGTCGTTGTCCCTGTCTTCAAATCGCCGCTTGCTCTGTCGTCCGACCAACACCATAGTGATGCCAACACTACCTTGTATGCTATTCACTGTATGCCTTGTATTATCACATTACCACTGCATTCGTCCAATACCGACCCAATCCGATTTTCTGCCCTGTCGCAAACCTATTCCAACGGGCCAACGCTGCCTGTCCCTCTTCTGACACACCACATCACTCTCGATTAACTTCCCACTTGCTGTGTCTGCGATTATTACATCTCTCTACCAGTCATCGTCTTAAAGTTTGCGTGTTGACCGTTGTATTCACTGTGGCCGGTCACTCCACCATCGACGTTTCATCACCATCCACTCTCGTTTAATAAGCTATAAGTATATAATAATATAATAATATAATTTTATTAATTTTTTTTCCAAAAAAAGGTAGTTTTTCTTAATTTAAAAATAAATAAATTAGGATCAAGTTAAAGAAAAGTTAAGCTAGATAAGTATACTACACTGCATACTCGATCAATGGCTTCATCAATGTCGATGGCCGATTTCAATAAAAGATTGGTAGATCTGGAGACCAAGGTGACTGGACATGGCGAATAAATCAAGGTGCTCCAGGATACATCAAAGAGAATAGAGAGTCAACTTAAGTAGAACCATAATGATTTTAAAAGGGGTCATGCAAGCCTTTCAAATACGGTGAATCTAAATCATAGTCAAGCAATGGTGATGTTGACTTATATTTGTGACAAGTTGAAGATTACACCTGATCAAATACCCCAAAATAATGAAGCTACTCAACATTTCAATTCTTTGGATTCGTCAAACTCGTCAGATTCAAATGAGAAATTTGAGTCTCCAAAAGCATCGTTCATACCCCATCAACAAATAGTAACACGAACATTCAAAATATGCAGCTCTGGAATCTATTCTCAAATATGCAGCTTGCGAATCAATACCCTCTCTTTACTCCAACAGTGGCGACATATCAACGAAGAGCAAAACTAAACTCTCCAAATTTGATGGTAACGAGAAGTGCAGTGTTGCATGGTTCAATAAAGCAGAAGAATATTTCAAGATTTATCGTATTGACAATGATGACAAAATGGTCAGGTATGTATTCATGCAAATGGAAGGAGAAGCATATAATTGGTATATGTGGTGGAAAAATACGACACTTGCTATCAGCGGGAGGAAATTCAAAAATGCGTTCTTTAAAAGGTTCCAAAATGTAAAGGAAAAAGAGTAATTCTCAGCACTCACCTGATTGCAACAAAAAGAAGATGTGGTCAAATACACTCGAGAATGGGAAATTTCAGCTGCACGAGTACCTGGATTATCAGAAACTCACGTTATTCAATCATACACCACGAGACTTAAACCCCATCTCCAAGCTGAACTTGAGCTTCATGACATCACTTCTATAGAGGTAGCAAGACAGAGGGTAAAAGTTGCTGAAAAGAAGCACAAAAAGATAAAGTGGCCAAAAGTTAAAAGAGTATATTTGAGACGAAGATTTTCCCAAACTGCGAACATGGATAACACAAAATATGTTCCACCACATCTTCGTGAAGGAGAAAAAATGAACTTGGAAATGCAAAGAATGAAAGAGGCTAAGTGCAAACGGTGTGGCAAAAAATGGGATCCTTAATGTAGGTGTGCTAAAGGAAAAGAGACCAAGAACCTGTATAAATGTGAAGCAACTAATGATTCAGGCAATGATGAATCAAACATAGAAAAAATCAAAGATTCTCCAAAATTCTCTCCAGAATTAGATAACAAGAATATTCCGCAGGTATCACTATTGGCCATGGCAGGTATATTGCAGCGACAAACTTTAAAGTTAAAAGGACATATTAAGAAGAGCAACGTAATGGTTCTAATCGATACTGGTAGCATCCACAACTTTTTGGACTCAACTATATGGCGAAAAGACTACATTTTCACATTTCCCATGCCCAACATGAAGGTGATGGTAGTTGATGGTAAGAAAGTTGAAAAAGTAGGGAAATGCCATAAAGTCAAATTATAGATTCAAGACTGTAATCTAGAATCTCCATTCTACACTGTACCATTAGGAGGAGTGGATGTGGTCCTAGGTATGCAATGGCTTCAAACCCTTGGCACTTACTCTGCGAACCATTAGAAGCAATCTATAAAATTTAAATGGGAAGGGCATAAATACAAGTTATATGGGTTCCAACCACTTGAGAACCAAATTGTATCATTATCCCAGATGATGATAATGATTCGGAAGGGAGCACCAACTTATGTAGTACAATGTCATCAATTAGAAATGTTAACTTCGAATCTGATCAATGAAAAAGCACCGAAAGTCCAATAGCTAATTCAAAAACACGAAAAAGTCTTCTAAGACCTTCCAATGAAGATGCCTCCCAAAAGAGAAATTAGGCATAAAATAGGAGTCAAAGCAGGATCAAATCCCATCAACATCAAACCATATCGATATCCACATCATCAGAAAACTGAAATTCAGAGATTAGTCCAAGATCTTTAAAAGTGTGGCATCATCACAAAGAGTAAAAGTCTGTATGTTGCTCCGGTTGTATTAGTTTGAAAGAAAGATGGATTGTTCAGATTATGTGTCGATTATCGAGGACTAAATAAAATATCAATTAAAAACAAGTTTCCAATTCCTTTTATCGATGAAATGTTGGATGAACTACATGGCGCTAAATACTTCTCAAAATTGGACTTAATGTTGGAAACACTGAGAGGGGTTGAATCAATGTTTCTTTTCAATTGTTACTTTTACCAGTTAGATCATTTATATTTAGAACACAAAATGAATAATAAATGCTTTTATTATTTTTTTTTCACAATAAATAAAGTACAATGTATATAGGGCTCCAACCCTAGATGAAGAAACCGATCTTCAATCTCCTAGGCTCCACCTTGTTGCTAAGCACCCACTTGGACTTTTGTGAGGCTCCGACCTCCAAGGCATCGACCCTATCTTCTCAAGGCACTGACCTTGCGTTTAGAGGCTCCAACCCCTAGGGCACCAACCCTTCTCTAGTATAGACTCCGATCTGGTTTCTTGAGGACTCCGATCCTCTAGGGTTCCAACCCTCTCTTATCTAAGGCACCAAACTTGGGTTTAGGAGCACCAACTCCGAGGACACCAATCTTATATTTGCGAAGCACCAACTTGGACTTTCCAAGGCACCAACCTTGTCAATTATGAGGCACCAACCCTATAACTTCACTTTGTCAATGTATGTTTGGTTGTACTTCACGGCTCCCATTGTCTTATTCATTGAGCCTTGTTAATCTTCAACAATGCTTTCACTTAGTCTCCACATCACTTTATCAATGACAACCTTGTTTTACCATGAAGGTGTCACCACTGCTCTTCATTTTACCCAGCCACTTTCTCCAAGGTCACTTCATGATGACTAATGCATCATGGTATTCAATGTTATCTCCAAGATTAGTCAAGGCTTTTTAACAAAATGTCTTCAAATGGATGTCCCAAGTTCTGCACTTATTCTTCAACAACAACTTCAAGGTTTGACTCCAAATAGGCACGCAACGCTCCAAGGATTCTTTTCAAAGATGCTTGCTTGGAGTTGTCTATATATTTGCTTCACAAGATAGTTGACCAAGATGCTTCCAAGAGTATTTCCAATGAATATTCTTCATAGTCCTCAAAGCTTCAAGCCCAAAATCCAAATACTCCTTTGTTCAAGGTTCCAAACACTCCCAAATATGTACCTGTCCAACTCTTTGAAGTGTAATTGTTCAACTGACTGTAATGCTTCCAAATATGTGTAATGCTTCAAATATGTGATTGTTCGACTGTTCTAGTTAAGCCTACAAGCCTTCACTGTTGGTGCTTCACATAAATGCAAGATTTCACTGAGCCTTCAACAGTTCAAGCTTATCACACTTCAATCGTCTTTACCATAGGTTTGAGGTGTTATCCATATGTTACAATCTAGGATAAGCAACATGTTTGAAGTATTAAGGCATAGGTCTAGTGAAATGAGCCACAGGTCGAGCTGTTTGTGCTTCAAATCGAAGAGAATGAGCCACAATCCAGGTTTTAGATACAAGCTCACGTTGCACAAATCCAAGATTATAGGTCTCTGTAGTGCCGAGGTTGTGCCCTAGTTGCAGGCTCGAATTCTGCTTCACAAGGCCAAAAATTGCCAGTCTACAAACAAATCGAGCTTGAAATAAGTGTCTACTGGCATGTTCACTTCACTTGGCACTTTCTCAGGTTCATAAGGCCCTTCTTTAACTTGGTGCAAATGGCACTACAATTCATAGCTGTAATGGTTAATTTATTTCTTCAAAATTCTACCGTATAGAGACCTCGATGTCTCAAAAGTCTCACCTAGAAGGATTTGTTGATGTAGGAATACATAATGATTTGCTGTTCAGGAAATCGTTCCTAGAAACTTGTTTCTTTAAAAGAAGTTGACATGAAAATTTCACAGAATGGTTGGTCATCTCAGGATACCCTGCACATAAGACTTGTTGTAATAAATATGAACTCGCTGCCTCAAAATTTAACACGTCTCAGAAATCATGTTGTCTTAGAAATTTAAAACGTTGTCTCAGAAATCACGTTGCCTCAGAAATTTAACTCGCTGTTCAAATGGACTCGCTGCGTTAGGAAATGATGCTCCTCTTATTGAGACCCTTTCACGAACAAATATCCAAGATATCTTGAATCTGCAGGTAGATAGCGAAAGATACAAATATAAACTTCACTGCTACAGATGCTTGTCTTCACCGAGTTGAATAGATGGGTTTAACCTTCTATTCACTTTACTATTTCGCTGCTCCTTTCTGAGATTTTGAGTCTGTATAACAGCTACATATACTACATATTCATGTAAATTATAAAACATAGGACATATAACCCATAAGATGAGTCTACTGAGCAGATAGCCGAAACTCGAAAAACACACATATACAAAAGACACCTCCAGCACCAGCTGAGAGCAAAATCGGAGATAGATATAGAGATACAAGATCATACAGATGCCAGAAAAGATCAAAAAAGAGAGAAAAATACGGTTCAGAAGGATAAATAGAAAGAGAATATATATATATATATATATATATATAATCACGTCCGAATTGGTGGAGCCCACTAGTGCTCAACTTAGATATTGAATTTGACTTAGGTAAAATTGAACCCAACATGTATGAATATTTTAATGTTGTCATGTGGTAAAAGAATGACGATTGTTGGCTTGAGCGCTGACTTTACGAATTAGGGAGCCGACAATAAAGTGTAGATATTTTTAATTAAATTTGAGGATATTCGATAGTATAATAGTTAATGATAGATTTAATTAAGGAAATATTAGGGCAGTTAGGATTTTATTTAGGATTTAGGAATTTGTTTCCAAGGACTAGGGTTAGGGTTTTATTAATGTAGATGTGAAGGTCTTCTTCATAGGTAGGACATAGTTTAGGGTTTCTAGGTGTTCTTGTAGATAGCGAAAGATACAAATATAAACTTCACTGCTACAGATGCTTGTCTTCACCGAGTTGAATAGATGGGTTTAACCTTCTATTCACTTTACTATTTCGCTGCTCCTTTTTGAGATTGCTTTTGCCAGGATGGATCCATCAATCGATTGAGCTCAGGCCATGACATATATAATATATATATTATATTTTCAGAAAGAAAAAGCGGAATTGTATTATATTGAGTCTGTATAATAGCTACAAATACTACATATTCTTGCAAATTATAAAACATAGGACATATAACCCATAAGATGAGTCTACTGAGCAGATAGCCAAAACTCGAGAAAAACACATATACAAAAGACACCTCCAGCACCAGGTGAGAGCAAAATCGGAGATAGATATAGAGATACAAGATCATACAGATGCCAAAAAAGAGAGAGAAATACGGTTCAAAAGGACAAATAGAAAGAGAATATTATATATATATATTTGCAATCACATCGATTGGTGGAGCCGGACTAGTGCTCAACTTAGATATTGAATTTGACTTAGGTAAAATTGAACCCAACATGTATGAATATTTTAGTGTTGTCATGTGGTAAAAGAATTACGATTGTTGGCTTGAGAGCTGACTTTACGAATTAGGGAGCTGACAATAAAGTGTAGATATTTTTAATTAAATTTGAGGATATTCGATAGTATAATAGTTAATGATAGATTTAATTAAGGAAAGATTAGGGCAATTCGGATTTTATTTAGGATTTAGGAATTTGTTTCCAAGGACTAGGGTTAGGGTTTCATTTATGCAAAGGCTAGGGTTTTATTAATGTAGATGTGAAGGTCTTCGTCATAGGTAGGACATAGTTTAGGGTTTCTAGGTGTTCTTGTATTTAGGATCTAGGGTTAGGGCGATATCATGAAAGGGTTTAAGTCATGTATCCCAAGAATATTTGCCATCATAAACAATGAAAAATGTAAACTTTGAAATGAGAACTGATACGATTACCCGATTCGTAAAAGTAACATAAAAGTGACCCGATTTTGAAAAATGGTGATGCAAAATACACATTTTTTTAGCATCGTTTTTCGCACTAAATTTTTTTTATGTACATTACTTTTTAGAATGTTAGTGATTTTCATACTGATTTAAAAAAGTGGTGATTCTGCATCAAACCCTTTTTTAAAAAACTATTTTTTGACTTTATATTTTCTAATGTATGAAATGTAAATAATTATTTTCTAAATTTAACAATTTTTGAAGTGGTCTTTTTCTTCATATTTTCTTGGTTTTTGTTTTGTTTTGTAGTGAGGTTTTTATTGTTTTGCATATTTAAAAAAGAAGGTCGATATTTTAAAGTTTTGATATTCAACATATTTATATATCGTTAATTAATAATTCAATGCACATTAAATAATTGTTTCTAAAAAACAATAATTTTTAACAATTGACATAAAAATAACCATTTTCAATATAAATATAACCATTTTCAATATAAATATAACTAAAAATTACACATTTTTAGAATTTTTTTTGTTAGAAATGACATGTCAAAATCACAATTTTTATAGAAAATTTTAACAAAAAATAGTTAAATAAGTAATATTTTTTTTATGAATTTCATGTCAAAAAATAATAATAATCACTGTTTTTTTCAAATAATGTTTAACATAAAAATTAATGCGAAAATCACATAATACAAATATTGAACACATAACAACATTAATTGAATACTTATTCTTGTCATAAACTGTCAAAGTCAACATTACAAGTATAACTAATTAATAGTTACAAAAAATGAGCTTGATTTCCAAGCATAATTTAAATTTAATCAACAATATCATGTAATTCAAACTCTTCATCTTTTAGAGTTTCATCATTGTCTTCTTCCACAATATTTTCTGCTTCATTTTGCTCATTTTTTTCTTCTAATGGATCTTTGATGTTTGTGAATCTCCCAATGTATGCCTTTCCAATCATTCCATGTAATGGTGGTTGAGGTTCATTTGACTTTTTTCCACACATGATTCACTAAAATCCCTTTTCTTCAACCCAATTTCTTGCATTGCATCTGGAAGAAATTGAAGAGCTTTAATTTTTTGCTGAATAAAATTGCACTATACTGGATTTTTTTAATGACAATGCATTTTTTTTTTTTAGGCAACATGCTAATGTTGTACTTAATTATCAATCACAAACGAAATAATGAAGTAAATTAGTATAATGACATATAAATTAAGAAAGAAGATATTGAAATTCAATTCCATATAATACTTACCTGAGCCAGAAAATAAATTCAGAACCCAATCTCTCTCATTTGAACATATGTCTATAAGATAGTTAATCAATAATTGTGGTTTTTGATAAATGTTAACTATTTCTCTTTTTGCTTATTTGTCTTCATATGTTAGTTTTCTCACAACAACATCATAAATCAGTGCTTGGCTATGACTTTTTCCATCTACCCAATTAAAAAGCATAGACATATAGGTATCATCTTTTGCCCAACTATCAATATGGATGAACTCGCAATCATTTATAAATGGTTGATCTTCACGGTTAAAAAGATTTTACTTTTGCCTGTAAACATGAAATAGTAAAAGTTAAATTTACTTGTACATAAATGATTTTTTTAACATTAATCAAACATACATTTTCAACGTCTTACCATGAAACTTGCATCCTTGAGTTTGTTTTCCCCTTGAAGCTTGACAATAACATTGCCAATTGTGTGTCTAAATGAAATGTCACAAATATCCATAATGGTGATGATGTGACTTTTACAAATCCTGCAACCACTTTACTAGGAGCTTGATAAGTATAAGAGTCACTATCATAGTCAATGTTTGGAATATTGAAACCATGAGGAATATTTACAATAAATAGGGCATAATCCCTTTTAAGTATGAGTTTAGCAATGTCTTCACAGTGGCCTTGTATTACTTGATATTGAATAGTGTGAAGCCCATTCCAAATGAAATGAGTAAGAGTTGGATTAAGTTCAACATTTTTAAGACGCTTCTTCTTCAGTCTTCCGATCTTAATTTTTTCAATAAAGGTTCCGAAACTATATGGTATTTCATTTGCATCTTTCATCATATTTAATAAAATAAACAAATATATGTACAAGTTATAAAATAAAATTAGTATTCAGATGAATAAAAATGAATGTATAAATCAACGTCCATTTTTAAATGCGAGATGATTTTTTTTTAGTGTTGATGTAGAAGTTGAATTTGGATAGTTGCGTACAACATCATCCCAACTATCTTCATTCAACAATTTAACCTTTAGTTCTTGTATTTTCATGTAAACTTTGTGGCTGAATAGATAAAGTAAAAAAAGTTAATATAATGATATGTATAACAAATGCTATCAAGAATAATATGTTATATTTAACAGAAAATTATAATTTAGAAATAAGTAAAAATAATTCAACAAATTTACTTTTAAAATTCCTCAGACATTTCTTCCAATGATAATTCCCCTGACCTCAAACGAGATAATATTGCTTTGACAAGTTTTTCATCCTTCACTTCTTGGAATGCTCTCCAAAGTGTGATAGTCATATCTTCTGTACGCTGCTTCATTCAGGACCTGATTTATTGTTGCTACATATGAATGGTTTAGACCTTTTGGCCTTCTGGTTTTTAATGCCAATGTTCTCCCACATGCTAAAAATCTCATTAGTCAATTCCCATATCTTTCTTGTTCTAAATGCTAACTGGAAAATGTTATCAATACCTCTGAACATATCAGCATTTATTCTATCACATTTTGAATTGATTTTCTCCTCATTTGATAGTCTATTTCCATACAACATCCATTTCAGAAATCTATAGTAACATTTATTTTATCCCCACCACATTTTTCTTCAAATTCACTATGAATAAATGTAACCCTTTCGATAAAAGTTATATACATCCTATACTCATTATCTGAATTATGATCCCATGTTACTCACTTTGCTTATGTATTTGATAAACCAACATAAATGATACATTTCATTGTTTTAAAATGTGGGTTATTGAAATATTCCTCCATCAATTGTCTTTGAGCTTCTACAAAATGGTCCCCCCCCCAAGCACATAATAATTGTATTCAAAACATTTTGACTTATCAAATGCTTTTTTGTTGAGAACTTGATCTGGATCAACAAGAAACACATAATTAACCACATGAGCATATGGATTGTACCTCATCAATTTCTTCAAGTTGTGAACATGCAGGTGGTGTGGGTTTCTGATTTGATATTTGTTATTTACATTGTCCTTCACTTGTCTTATAGATTTGTCTCACATTAAGTTTAAACGTATGACCACTCTCAATTAAGTTTTTCTTTGTCAAGTTTTGTCGAATGATATTTTGTTTTGTTTTAATAATACCATCCTCTAAATCAGCTCCTGGTGTAATGATTCCCTTGCTTTTTTTTGAAGTTTCACTACGATCTTCACTGTTGGTAATGATTACTTGAGAATGTTCAACTTTACTTTTCTTCGTCCCGTCATTCTCATCATTAACTAGAATAGAGACATTCCTGGGTATTGTTACCTTTGCTCTTTTATGACTCTTTTTCTTTCTAACATTAGTTCCAATGTCATCCTCAGTAACGACAACATATTCTTCAGTGTCAGTTTCAACTTGTTCATCTTCAAAAGTACCCTGTCTACCTTTGCTAGATTTATCCACTAGAGACATTTTTTTTGATCCTTTGGGTGTAGTTTTGTAGCATCATGAATTACTACTTTTGCTTGTTTGCATATTTTCTTCTGACCCTTGGTAGAAACTGCTGACAACATTCATAACATCTTGCTCTATGAAATGAATGCCTCCCAACATAATTGAAAGACTTTTAACAAAATTCTGTCAAACAAAATATCATGTCAATAAAAACTAAGTTATAAAAATATAATAAGACAATTACAATAACACAAAACACAAAAATAAATAACAATACATACGATATATTGTGTAATCTCATTTACAATTTGTTTACACAACTTTGTAGATACCTCTATCGTGTCATACAATGAATATTATAACTGATATTTAATTTTGTCATGTGACTTGGGCGGTTTTGTAAGTATATAAACAACTTCAGTGTCCGGTACCATACACGTCTATGACATTTCCCAACACCTCATAAATTCCACTGTTATTAGGGATATCAACATATAGATATATTTGCACATCTTCACCTTATCTTTCTTTCACATAGCGTATATTTTTTGGAAGTATCACTTCTTTTGATTTCTTCCAGTATGAAATCATTTTCTTATCATTTGAGGCACTTGAAAAATTCGTAGCTATCAACTCAAGTTTGGTTCGTTCAACAATGCTTTTTGAAGATCCATCATTAATTGAATGTATTAAGAAATCATACATGCTAGGGCCTACTTTTGATGTGTTGGAATAAACTGTTGACATGCGAAGGTTTATTCTGGGATCACATGGTGAGGAGAAATGCATTGAACAACTTAATGACATTAGCTTCCAACATCAATTTTGTATCAAAAAAATTGATGGGAAAACATTAATATGGGGTAAGAAGTATTCAACCACTGCAGAATAGGCACCGTCATCAGGTTTGGAATTTTTGAAGTTCATTCCAGATCATCCAATATTTCCATCGAATATATTGTTATTACAATCAGTTGCTGAAGTTCATAATGCACACAGATATAATAGAGATATAAATTACTCTGATTGCCTAGAAGAAATTAAAAAATGTATTAGATATACATATGAGTATTTTGATATTGCTGATTCAATTTGGTGGGAATTTTTTTCAATAATCAAAGTGATATTATTTCAAGAATAACAACTGAAGATATACCTTTGAAAAATCCATTTATTTGGCCACAAAATGTGTCAAATGAACACGAGGAAATAAACCTTGTTGAACAACAACAATCTCAAGGTATTATTATTTCTTCACAGAGAGAGGAAAAAGAGATGTATATTGATTCCAGAAGATCTCATGCACAACGTGAAGCCATGGAAGACCTTTATAGGGGTTCAATACAAGATATTAAGGGGGGTTGCATGATCGCATTGCTAGCGGATGGAGATCCCAATGGCTATTCATTCTGGGTTGCTAAGGTTATAAAGATCATTACGGAAAATGAAAATGTTATAGGTGTTGAAGTACATTGGCATACCACAAATACACACCCATTCAATGGTAGCCAGAGATGACAGTTGATAAAAAATTGGCGGAAAGAGAAAAATAAAGGGTACAAATATAAATCGTCGCCGCACAGACCTCTTAAAATTCGAGGATGTTGACATACTTATTTATGACTTCAATTTAACAAAGAGATGAACTCTTTGTTTCAAGATGATAGAGATTCTGAAAAGGCTGTTACCAGAAGGAACAGTGTTAAGATGAGAGTTTGTTGAAACCAGTCGTAGATCCAGAAGAAATTTGAAACCTGAAATGGTGGGCATGTATGTGGACTCAGATGGGCACTAGTTGATGAAAAAGAAGAATATGGAACATCTTCATTTGCATCCAGTCATTCATCTGAAGATGCGAATTCTGATGGTGTGCAAGAAAATATGAGTGATTTTGAATAATTGTCTAAGATAGTTTATATAACTAATGTTTGCATTTATCTTGAAATATTTTTTTTTGATTTCCATATGGTGTTAAATTAGAAGTTATGAGTCATTTTTATGTTTGTTGGATTATATGTTTTAATTATGACGATTTTTATTGTGTAGAATATCTACAATGCAACAATAACTTAGAGATATAATGTATGTTTCATTCAATCTACAAATAATGACATTTTGATTAATTTAGTCATGTAATTTGTTCATAATGTCATGGTTTTTTAGTTTTGTGGTTAGAAAAATTTCCAATTTTTTGTTTTGTTTTTGTTTTTGTTTTTTTTTTTTTTGTTTTGTTTTGTTTTTTTTTTTTTTTGTATCTTTAATGTCATGGTTGAAAACAATTAGGATTTTAACGATCTTTAGTGTCATGTTATTATATGTTTAACAATATGGATGAAAACTAATAGAATTTTATTATGTTTCAGATCCCATTATTTTATCTTTATTGTCATTACTAAAACATGTTGAAATATACTTAGGAAAGAAAAATGTTATTCTACCAAAAACATTAGTGTGATTTTTTCTTTAAAAACAACTTTTTTTTTGCACATAAAAATTCGATTTTACTGCCATTTTTTAAAAATGTTGAAAATTGACAAAAAAAAACCATTGTTCTAGTATCAACACTTTTTCGTTTTCAGGGTGGTTTTTGGACAATTCTTGCACAAAAAATTCGTTTTCACTGCCATTTTAAAATATGTTCACAATTGACCCTAAAAAAAACCATCGTTCTAGTATACACACTTTTTGTTTTTAGCATTATTTTTCATGTTTTTTTTTGGGTTTTTTTGGCTGGAGTTTTTGTTTTGAGTTTATAGTTTATGTTTTAAAGTTTACATTGTTAATGCCATATTAATATCAATGAAAAACTTGAACAACACTTAAGGTCAGGGTATTACCAAATCAGAATAAGGTTGGAAGACAGAAAAAATTACGTTTTGACAAATGAAGGTCATTACGAGTTTAAAGTAATGCCTTTTGGTTTAACTAATGCACCAACAAAATTCCAAATTACTATGAATGATCTATTCTATCCATATATAAGGAAGTTTGTGTTAGTATTCTATGATGACATTCTAATTTATAGTAAAACATGGAAGGAGCACCTACAATATTTGGAACAAGTTCTCACTGTATTAGAAAAACATCAGTTCTATGCTAAGAAGTCCAAATGCATTTTTGGGAAGGAAGAAGTAGAATATCCCAGACATATAATATCCAAGGAAGGAGTACAAGTAGATCCTAATAAGATCAAGGCTATAAGGGAATGGCCCAAACTAGTTAATATCTTCAAGCTAAAAGGATTCTTAGGATTGACCAGGTATTATCAAGATTGACCAAGTATTATCGAAGATTTATTAAAACCTATGCCCATATAACCGCACCCCTAACGAGCTTTCTAAAGAATAACTCATTTCGATTGAATGATGAAGCAAAAATGTGTTTTGAAGACTTGAAGTAAGTTATGTCTAATGCCCCTGCATTGGCAACTCTAGACTTCTCAAAACCATTTGTAATTGAGTGTGATGCTTCAGGTGTTTGCATAGGAGTAGTACTAATGCAGGATGGTCACCTAATCGCGTTTGAACGTAGGAAGCTCAATAAGCAAGAACGTATCAAGTCTACATACAACAAGGAAATGCTTGCTATTATGCACACATTAACCAAATGGAGACAATATCTCTTGGAAAGTAAGTTCTTAATACAAACAGATCATAAGTCTTCAACATCTCCAAAAAAAACGCTACCTACAGAACAACAAAAATGGATAGAAAAATTCGTTGCCTTCGACATGGATATATTACATAAGAAAGGGAAATATAATGTAGTAGCCGATGCTTTGTCGAGGAAAGACGAAGAACCATCATTACTTGCAGTTTTAGTTGTTGTTCCCGAATAACTTAATGAGGTTTGAAGTGAGTACACAAAAGATCCGAAAACAAGTGTTATAATCAATAACCTGCCTCAAAATTCAAAATTTGAATGGAAGAATGATATTATATGGTACAAGGGAAGAATTTATCTTAATTCAAATTCCAAATTTAAAGACAAGATTCTCAAAGTGTCACATGATTCACTGTCAACTAGACATGTAGGATTTTTTAAAACCTATTATAATGCAAGCCAGCCATTCTTTTGGAAGGGAATAAGCTGATATTCAAAAATATGTAGCAGAATGCAATAAATGCCAGAGGAATAAAAATGAAAATATTATGACACCTGGACTACTACATCCTTTAAATATCCCGAATTAGAAATGGGAGGAAATATCAATAGACTTTATCAAAGGTTTACCTGTATCTGATGGTAAGGATATAATTCTTGTAGTAGTTGACATACTCACCAAGTATGCTCACTTTATGGGAATGAGGAAATCAGACTTAGCAAAACAAATCCCTGAGATATTTTGCAAAAATGTTTACAAACTACATGGATTTCCCAAGGTCATTGTGAGCAATAGAGATGCCAAATTTAAGTGTAATTTTTGGAAGGAATTTTTCAATCATATAGGAACCTACCTCAACATGAGCTCAACCTACCATCCTCAAACAGATGGCCAAACAGAGGTTGTCAATAAATGTTTAGAAACCTACCTACGTTATGCCACAAACAAACAAAATAAGTGGGCTTAGTGGTTACATCTCGTTGAATGGTGGTACAATTCTTCTTACCACATTTCAACGAAAATGACTATATTTCAAGCTCTGTATGATTATAAACCTCCGAAGTGGAAAGAATTTGCTATCATCGAGACGAAACTTCTAGTTGTTAAAGACTAGTTAGAAGAAACCCAAAAAGTCGTCCAAACCCTAAAATAAAATCTAAATAATGCAAGAAATCATATGAAGCAGCAAGTTGACCGAAACAAACTAAAGAGAGAATTTGAAGTTGGAGAATGGATATTTGTTAAACTTCAGCCTTACAAGCAATTGTCCTTAAAACAGAAGGGAAAAAACAAATTAGCACCAAGGTTTTATGGACTGTACCAGATCAACAAAAAGATCAACCAAGTAACATACAATTTAATCCTTCTTGATAGAAGTTGTGTTCACAATGTTTTCCATGTATCTTGCCTTAAAAAGGCACTTGGCAAACATCAATCAATACAAAAAACACTTTCGAACGTAGATGACAAATGAAGGGTCATTCTAGAACTAGAAGGTATCATTGCCATCAGGAAAAATAAGCTACGATCACGAGTAATCAAAGAATACCTGATCAAGTGGAAGGATTTACTGGAAGAAGAAGCTTCTTGGGAGACAAAAGCGTTTCGTCAACAACACCTGTCGTTATGTATGCTTTGAGGACAAAGCATCTTTTCAAGAGGAAGACAATGTTATGTAAATTAATCTTAATTAAACTCTGTAATTATTCACTAAAAAACAATTGAAAAACAAAGGGCATGATCTATGATCATGCCCATTCATTAAGAGGCACCTAAGGCCGTATTTAAGCCAAGGGCCTCCCACATTTGTATAATTCTTTCAATCATTAATAATAAATATATAAATTTCTGTTAATTTATGAGACATTCACTCCTTTTAGGAAGACACATGATTAGGTGCCACTTCTTGGGCACTTACGAACACTTTCTAACTCCCATTTAATCTCATGTACATGTAACACATTACTGACTTATCCAGGCGGCTCCAGACACACTCAAAATTTAGCAGTGGCTATGGAAAAACTCAAAAATCAAAGTCCTCAGATTGAAGTGAAAATAGGACTAGATCATAGTGCTCATCGTCTTGATTCCAATGGCGCGAATTCCACTCAAATTCGAGTTCGTATGCTCAAGACATTCGCGACCAAAATTTAGGTCAAATTTGGCTTAGTGGTAGTTTTAACAAGGCAACAATTTGGCAACGACCTGATGCATGAAATCCGGCAATTGGAACGAGCAAATTTGTTGAATCATTAATTTGTTTAATAACTCTTATTTTCCGATGGGAGGATCTTAACTACTTTGTTAAAAAAAATACAAATTGGGGTGACGAGTTGCCACCCCCGCTAACCGTTATGTATTACTTATATATAAAACATTGTATGATGGGTCGGGGCCGCATGTACAACGAACCTTGCCCAATTCACATGCAACTACCAATAGGGATTTGATGGGGGTTGAGAGCTAACGGGGATTGAACCCACCTGACCCACGTGGGCCGACCCCAAAATATAATGTAACACCAACGGTCTCTAACCACCGCTCCAAAAACGTTAATCCACACCAAATCGTTAACTATTGAAAACAAACCACAAAGGATCAATGCGCCTCCCATAACCACTGCTATTACATTGTTTTGCCAATGCATAAAAACAAAACAACACCATTTTGTGTCGGGCTGGGATTTGATCCCCCGACCCCACTATAACCAACCTTCCAACTTTGCCAACAAGCCAATGACTCGACTTTGACAACTCCACCCCCCACTTATATTTAAAGCCTTCTCATTTGCTCATTCGACGAATGATAGATGGCGGACTTGTGGAACCATGAGCAAATCATAGGAGTGGAACCATGAGCGAGGGTATCTTGGAGATGCCAAAAAGATTCCCTTAGAGGGCCACAGTTGCCAGTGTAAGAATTTGACAAATTTATAGTCATTTTTGCATGTTTTCTTGCTAGGAGTCCAACCGTGCGGTGCATTCCTCCATTTGAGCAGCATTAACTCAGGCGTTCGACAACAAGGAATCTTTGCAAAATCTTGTGGAATCTAAAAGATTCCCTTGGAGGCTGCTTTTTGACGGAGGCGAGATGATGCCAACTTTATAGTCATTTTTCACAGAATTTCGCCGGAAGCATAGTGGTGTGCTCAAAATCTTCATCCGGCAGCGATATTTTTGGCCATCTTCAGGAAGGAATATTTGGGGGAATCTTCAAGATTCCATAGGGTTCAGAATTTGACGGTGTCAGAAAGGGGAAAAGTTTATAGTCATTTGACACAATTTCATGCCATGAACTCAACGGTGCAGTCCATTTTGTCAGCTGAGCTTTTCATTTTCCAGCCATCCCCAAAAGTGGAGGAAAATAATGTAGTTATGCCATGTCTTTCTTGTGATTTGCTGAGATGATGTTTTGTTGTTGAGATCCCTGATTACCAATATGTTGAGGGATATTTGTATGCCACATCATGATATTTTATTAGCTTGTCATGCTGAAGGAGTGCCCATTTGAGTGAGAGCTCCTATAGGAGGTCGTCTTGTGGAGAGACATGCCACTCTTGTTGGGGGAATTTTCCCATATGAGTGAGAGTTCCTGCGAGCGTCTCATGGAGAGACATGGCACTCTGATTGAGAGAATCTATCCTTGTAATGACAAAATGTACTATGTACTAATCATCATCTTGCAACATTTAATAAAGCGACCTCCCCACTCTTGACACGGGGTCCGGAAATGTAACCCACACTGGTGAACTCCGTTATCAATGTGTCTGTGTTCTTGATTTGATGGTTGTTGTTATGTTTCATCTTCCTTAAAGCATGCACATGTGGTTGTTTTATGCTCTTTCATAGGAAATTATGTTAACATCACAAAAGTAAAAGATCTTGGTTAATTCCGGTAGCTGAAGAGATTCACATCACTGACACATTAATTTCACACGCCTTTAGAGGTTAGATCCTAGAGAGTGACATGATCAAGCAACATAAATGCATTTTGTAACACGGTATAGTTTCACAGAAATGTTGCATGTTATAACATTTAGAAGTAAGGTTTCGTTGTTGTTTTGGTCTAAATAATTTTAATTTTCTATAAGTGTAGTTTTTTTGATGGTAAATTTTAAGTTTTTGTTTTTGGTTTTTTTTTTTCATATGTATTTCTCATATTTCTATTTTATGCTATACCATTATGCCATTTTAGTGTATGGTCTACCTTTGCAGACTTAGATCTTAGGTTTACATAATTGCAATGACCTTAGATCTTAGTGACATGACGAAGCAACATAAATGTTACGTTTTCTAACATATAAAAGTATAGTCTCATTGTTGTTTTGGTCTAAAAGTAAGTCCCCGTTAAGCTCTTTGTTTGTTGCATATGTTATTTTTATCATATTTATATTTTATGCTTCTTTTACTATTTTGTCATTTTATTGTATGTTCTTTTCTCTTGATACCTTGGTGATGAGGTGGTTAAGAAATTGTTAATCTTCATGGACATAATATTATATTGTACATGTCACGTATAGGTATTCCATGATGATATTCACTTTCAATTCTAGTACCATAATTTAATCATTTTGATTTTTTTATAGGAATTGTGCTTCTCTACTTAATTTTGTTTTGGCAGTCGTGATTTTCTTGAAGACGCCTCTATGAAATTACAACTTAGGTTACATGAGAGGATAAATGAGGTCTCCGATGTGAAGTGTGCTTGGATCCAAAGGTTGTATATCAAACTGGACTTTCATTGTTTATATATATATATATTTCATGAAAATAAATTTTCCATTTAGTTTTTATATAGTGCTCATTTCCACTTGTTTCATGCAAAATTAATTAAATTATTAGCTTTCTATTCTTAAAGAAAATAAACAAATTATAATATATTTTTTTGAATTCATGAAATGAAGATCCTTAATATAATTTTGTTGTTGTATTAAATGATATATAATAATGAAATGAAAAATTTATTTTGTTAATTCTTAAATTTAACGTATAATGTTACAAGCACTACATGTGGGTGAGTACCAAGCTAATGAGGTCATAACAAAAGTTTGAGGATGAGTGTTAAAATATAAAAACTAGTTTCATGTTAACATAATCTAAGAGTTTTGCAACATAGGTAAAGAGGATAATGATGCAAAACACTCCCAACATATGTAAAGAGGATCATGATGCAAAACACTACCAAATTTGTTAGATTTTGTTCCATGCAAATGAAAGTGCTGACTAAGTATTTGTTAAATTTGTTTCATGCAAATGCAACAAAATATTATATGATAATAAGAAATTACCATATCTTATGTAGAGTAGGATATAATGAAAAGAGATTACCACAATGTTATGTATTGGACTAGTGATAAATTTTTACACACTCTAAATAATATGGATCTCCAATGGATGTTTTTTTATACATGAAACATTTACAAATTGTGCTTTGGGTAAGTCTTTGTTGAGAATTTGTAGCTGTGGTCAGTATTTTTATCATCAAAATCAAGAGAGAAATTATTTATTTTCAGCTGTCCAAGTTGGTCTCAACTTGATAGGTCAACCTCACCATTTGAAGGGGTTTGATCTGAGGTCAAAACCCCACTTGTTATGACTCCAATATATTGACATTTGTTGGAGGTAATTTAGACATCACATCAACTCATCATTCATTTGTTCTAGGAAGAAGGTCTACTCACACTTGTGAAGGAGAAGAATTTGACTAGTGAAGTTTGACTTTTGTCCTTTGCGTTGACTTGGCTCTTTTCTCTACTTTTTGATTGAAAATTTGACTTAGGTAGTAGGCTTAATATGTTGGATGTTGTTGTCATTGATGTCCACCCATGGAGTTTGACTAGGTTTGACTTTGACCAAAAACACCAATCACTGATGTCAAATGGTTAATGAACACTTCTTAGTATTTGTTGGATTACATCAATATAGTAGTTATATTGATGGATGGTTGAAAACTAAGCCCTAGGGTTTGGGGTCCCTGGACTGAGGATGTACCCCGATGTTGTCGAGGGTTTTTGGTAGGTCAAATCATTGATTTTGGGTCAGAGATCTATGTCATTAGATTATTCTTGAAAAGATGTCTTTGTTGATATGTGGTACGCCTCGAGAGGCCTCCTGGTTTGAGAGATATTCACAATTGAAGTCAGTGACCCTAGTTTCTGGGCTAAAACCCCAAGGGGTAGTGATATGACACCTCCTCTTACGGTTGTCAACATATGCCATTGTTTATCACTATAATCTCACCAAGTATGAGTTGAATAAATTCAAGATCCAAATGTAGTAAACCAATCATTGACTTCACACTCGAGTAGGACCATATGCACTAAGCCAATCATTCATTTCAAAATTTTAGTGGAATTGAATTTTTTTTTAGACAAATATTAATAAGCGCAATTAATTAATTAAATTAAGGGTAATTATGAAAGCATCATCTTAGGAACCATTTTAAATTAATTCTATCCCATAAAAGTATCCCTCCCACCTTAACAAATACTATCTCTTCCCATAAGGCTCATGGTCTCCCTTCCTTAGAACACAAGACATAAATAAAATTAATATTTTAATATGATAATCCCTATATTAAACCCTCTCTAATATCTTATGGTCACCTATAAAGCCCCTTCCTAAACCTTAACGGTCATCCTTACCAACCCACATATGACTATAAAAACAAACCCTTATCACCACTTGAGAGACAAGCTTTTAAACGAATAATCTAAGGAATCATCTCTCTAAAATTTTCGGTCACCTAAGGCACATAACAATCTAGGGTTTGGAGTTGGTTTTGTTTTAGGTCTTAGTTGGGGACAATCTAGGGTTTGGAGTTGGTTTTTTTTAGGTCTTAGTTGGGGCAGATTCCTTTGGACTCGGCCTATTTAGAAGTTATCATACTCGGCCTCCTGAGGTAAGATTTACAAAGTTCTTTTTGAATTGTGTTTTGTGTCTATTATCATGTGCATACTTCAGCCTCCTTTAGGGCTCAATCCTTGGGGATAAGATTATGTTTTTTTTGGCACATATTGCTCTCTTGTTAGTGCAGATCACCTCCAAAAGAGTGAATTTCCGAGTCTAGGTTTATTTTATCCCAGTCTATTGAGACGACTATTTATCTCAAGCATGCTACAAGTGTATTCAGATCCATGGTATAAAAAAATTAGGGCATATATTATGGAACAATAATTCTGTCTAAGGTGAATTAAGGTGCGGTCTCTTGAAAACAGGTTTGAATTTTGGCTTAGAATTTATGCTTTGAATGGCCAATTCAAATATGTCTCGTTTGAAGTGTTATCTATGCCTTCAGCCCTGTAATTTTTCTTAAAATTCAGACCTGTGCAACTAGATTGTGAAGGTTTCTTCATAAACTCAGTAGAATAGGATTAGTCTAAGTGGTATTGAAATTTGGTTTTAAGTAAATTGTCAAGGTCTAACTTAAGGTATGATCTAGGTCCATTCACGTCCTTTCTAGGACTGGTTAGGGCCACATTAGGGCTTGATTTGTGACTCTCCTAATGCAACAACAAACAATGATTGTGCGTGTAAATTCTTGAAAGCGGTATTTGGGTTGATAGTGACAAACCTTATTGATTTCAAGATGATATTTGGTATCTATGACAATCAATGGTTTATGGCCCATTAATGTGACCTTGTCATGACCTTGACTTCTTTATCCTTTTATAAGTAACAACTAAGGTTATGATATGCAATAGTGACTCATTGTGATGAACAAGGGTTCTTGCCTTGATAAGTATTGTCATTGACTTTACAAACGAATGTGATATGATACTAACAGTGACATAGTGACCTATTATGTTTCCTTGACTTTAGCTTAATGTGTCCATGTTATTTAAGATAATGACATGGAACTGTGCTGTGATTATCCTAACATATGACAATGCTTAATAACACATAGTGATGTGACTAAACATGTGCATTTGATCATAAACCTTGTGATATAACACCCACCTGAAATGTGACTTAGTGACCTAATAAAATTGACTTGAAACCTAGACATAGCAAGTGATTTGACACTTTGACTTTAACTTGATGTCAATAGAACTATGATGATTATCATTTGACATACCAACACACTACCTTGATCTGACCTTTAAGACTATAGTGACTTATGTCTTTTGGGAATGTACTTGTGATGACCAACCATGATTCTTGTCTTGACAAGCATATTGTAACTTGCCTATTTGATGTGATGTGACAACATTTATGTAACAACGTTACAATGGGTTTGTGACAGACTTTTGGACAATGATTGAAGTGGGTGATGATGGCTCCAGGGCATGGACTATCTGAATAACAATGTTTACACGATGCTAGTAGCTCTCCGAGGGCAGAATTTGAGAGCATTAGAGGCAAGTCATAGGGATGACCCAAGGCACCTTGTTTTCTTCCATCATTTGATAGCAATGCCAGATTGTTGCAGCATTGTGTGCAACTTGATACAGTGTGACAACATGATATATTGAGTCTTGATGCTTATTCATTCATGAGAAGCTCAGTGTAGTGACGTGAAGTGGCATCCAATAGACGTGCAATGATCTATGTGTGCAGTGACAATGGTTGTGCATTGATGACTATTCATTCATGAGCAGTGACATGCATTGATAGCCAACAGTGGTGCAGTGATTTGTAGTGTCAGTGATCTACAGTATGCAGTGAGAGTGATGTGGAGTGGAACAATGATAACTTGTTTTGTAGCATTGTGCAATGACCATTTTGTGGGCATAGTGATCAATGACTACCAAGATTCGATATCTATTCTATATTTTCCTTACATCGATTCTACATTAATTCAGAGTACAGGGGATCTAGTCCAAAAATTGTGAAATGTGGTCTTTTGACTTGTTAGGGTGGCTGGGTGGAGCAAGGAAGGTGATTGGAGTTGTTGTTGCTTTTAACGACACCAGCAACATGAGTGCTTCAAGGGACATAGAAATATTCCTAGAGACAACCTCTGGGTTGATTATAGACCAATGCCTAGGGCATCTTAAAGAGAGTAGTGCATGGAAGATTATGAGTGGGGGTTTTGTTGCACTCCAATTGTCACGTAGTTAAAAAGATTATAAAGGGGGCTTGGTTTAATAGTTTGTCCCGCAGGTAAACTCAAGTGGATACATGGATCCAAATGTGTAGGGGGATAAATCGGGAACCCTCAAAGAGAAATGTCTTTTATGGTGGCTGACACAGAACAACAGGCAACCTCAATATTGGTGTTGTAGTAAAATGAAGAGGAGGAAAAAGAGGAGGGGAATCCAATGCATATGGTTGTAAACAAGACGTAATCCTAAGCAACAATATTTCCGTAGAAGTATGGAAGACTAAGGAGATGATATGATAGAAGAAGTAGAGCGCTAATTAGGGTCCCAAAATGTATACATCATGAGTACACTCATCACTAAACAATGTAAGTAAACCTGTGCTCATATAGGTACTACAGGCTATGGAATAACACACGTAAATATGTAATTACTACAGGTACTGTAAGCTACTGAATAACACAAGTAAATTTGTAATACACGCAGGTACTTTTCTCTATATATCAGCAAAATATACAACCATGAAAGCATGAGACCGACAACTTCATTACATAATTTCAATAGAGGAAGAAAACATATATGAAAACAAGATTGAGAGAGGGGAAAACATACTGCGCATTGCTTTGATTGAAATCAATAAATAGTTTCATTAATCCAATATGAGTCCAACATACCAGTCCATTTACATTCAACCAGATATCACTCAAGTCCCTAATGAGCAGGCAAGTAGAACTAAAAGTGGAATTGCAGAAATTGGACCCATAGGTGTAGAATTCTGGAACCATTGTTAAGTGTTTCTCCTTCCTATTTATATAGAGAAGGGGGCTTTGAATCAACAATTAAAAAATATCTCAGCCAGGGTCAACTGTCCAATTGACTAGCTGTCTCAACCTGTAATGGCTCTGTTGCTCAAACTGATTACAATCGGGATTTGATCCCTTTCTTGGAAATATGGAAATTACAGAAATAATAAGGAAAAGGAAAAACTAAAAGATGATGGAGGAAGCATCCCTATGATGTTCCCGTGAAGGCCCTCGGTTAGGCCACGTCTCTATGATTGTGCGTCCCTCTAGCTGCTCAACCAGTTTATGTCACTTTTTCCTTAACTGCTTGAAGCATTCATTCTTTTAAAACTGGGAGTGGGCAACTGTCAGTTTCATGCCGCAGTACAAAAGCAAAGGACACCTAGGCAATACCTCGTCTTCCCTCTGTAAGGAGCACCATGCTGGATCATCGAGTCCCCCTGTCCCTCCATGTATTCATTTATTCAAATCAATCCCGGTTTCGTGTCACAGTGGGCCTTTCTGGGTCGACCCATACTGATTTACTGCTACACCAACTTCATTCAATGCTTCAGCTGCCGACCCATCCACCTTCAAAACCCTATACCATACTATTGAGGATTTATGACAGTGGGAATTTTACTCTTAAAGGCGCTACTGAACGACAGGTTCTGATGCTCCTTGGCCCCCTTTGGTTTAGCCCCTATCTACATTTGGTATTCCGCCACGTGGGCCCCTGGAGGAGAGAGAAACGGGCCGATTCGCCCTTGGTTTTTCCTTGATTTTCTTTGTTAATCATTATCAACCCTTCCCCGGTGATTTACACTATAATATCGCAACATCGCGATATCACAATGTTTAAGCTTTTTAAGCCTCCTGTCACACTGATCCGCCGATGTGCGATGCCCTAGACCCGCCGATTGCCGATAAGCTTGGACTTTGAAACCCCCGATCACTGATTTTGCGATATCGGTGATCACGATCACAATTTGGTTAGAATTGATATCTTGATAATGCCGATCACCGATATGCCGATTAGACTATGGGAAATGGACCTCCGATCCGTGATTTGCGATGAGCCTTCCCTTGTCTTTTTTCTATGTTTTTTGGCTTTCAAGGGGTATCTTCACTCTGCTCTAACTTTTGATACAGAAGTCCATTTTGGGACTTCCACATACCGTTGGAAAGATTACTCCGAGCACTATGAAATGGAGAGGGTCCGATTAAGCTTTGAGGGCTTCCGTGGCTTGGGAAATTGCTTCAAACTTCACCGCTCTTTTCCACTCTTTTCACAGCTAAAAACACATTTACCAGTGAGTGACAATAGGAGTCACCTTCAGGATGTGGCCCGAGAACACTTCAGGGCAGCAGGGTGGTGCTAGAGAAATTTGTGGCTTGCACAAGGCATTGTGGTGTCCGTTCTGTTGTGGCTGATAAACAAAGTGTTGAGGCACTCATAAGGTTGTGGCATGATCTACAAGGCATTGAGGCATCCTTCTGGTTGCAACAAGATATTAGGGTCTTGTAGCGTCCTACGGGTTGTAGCCCATGAATTATGGGGTTGAAAACTCCCTCAGTTGTCGCTGAAATATTGATGTAATCAATTTTCTTTTAACAGGGAAAAGACAATTACTAAAGAAGCATTCGGTGGTTTTTGACCCAGAGGGGGTTTTCCACCAAAATATCTTTGTGTCCTTTGTCTTATCTTTTTGCGCTGTTGCATGGTGTTATCTGCTGTTGATTATTGTTAAGATCATTTGAAGAAGAACGATAATAATAATTGAAGATTAACTAATGCTCTGAAAAATATTAAAAAGTGCTAATTGCTAAGAAACACTGATTCACCCCCCTCTCAGTATTTCCAACATAATATTCTTGGTATCTTGGACCATGTGTTGACTGGGTTCTTGCTTTTGTTCTAGGCGTTGACTAAGGTTTTTCTGTAGGTCAAACTTTTTGGTTTGAACTCTCTCTCTCTATGGAATTTTAAGATTGAATTTTGGTCTTTTGACCAGCAGTTAAAGGCCGAAATTTAGCCCCTTGACTAGACTGTGACCGGTGAGCAAATCGTTGATTTTTCTCTTTTGATTGATTTTGACTTGGAATTTATTGTGGTCAAGGGTTGACATTTTGATTGGAAAATTAGATGTACAAATTGATGAATTGAACAATTTCTCATAAGGAAATCTTATCGTGTTTTCCCCCTTGTGGTGTTTTGTCCCTAATTTTTTTGGTGTTTTTTGTCTCGTTATTTAATTGTGATCTCAACTTCTCTACTGAATTTTATGGTTAAATTTTATAAGTATAATTTCTTGATGATTTGAATTCTCTAAGAAGCAGAATTATATCATTGGAAGTAGTTATTAGATTGAAAATTGTTCTAGTCTACCTTGTTACTAGAAAATCAACATGGAATCAGAGCTTTGGTGAAGTAAAAGAGCATTGAGATCACCTTGAAGAGACCCTATCTTATATCTTTTGTTTTATTGATCATCTTCAACATGAATTCCTTCATGAAGGCATAAAACAAGCATGGAGGAGCTACAAAGTTCAAAGCATGGAAGACTAAAATTGACCTTGTTTTGGTGAGGAATAAAGTCTTGGATATTGTGAAAGGTAAATTTATTGAACTAGCTGATCAAGAAGGAAAAACCAAGTTCAAATAAAATGACATCTTGGCCATGAGCATCATTGTGGAATTTGTTAGACATCATTTAATACCTTATATTGTTGATCATGAATTTTCCAAGCAAATGTATTATGCTCTCATTGGATTATACACCATCAACAACATTGGACAATCTATAAGCCTGAGGAATTAGCTTCATGATGTTAAGGTGATAAAGAATGATATAGTGGCATCATATTTCATAAGAATATCTCAATTAAGACAACTCAAAGCCATTGATGAATTTTTATCTGATAAAGCATTAGTAGCTGTAACATTCAATGGTTTGCCTGACTCTTGGGAATTATTTTGCTTCAAGTTTTAGTGGCAAAGGTAATGCACCTTCATTTGAAAATCTATGGATTTCTTGCACTCATGAAGAATCTAGGGTCATATCTAAAGGCAATATTCTAAATCCAGGTGAAGATTCTCAAGCTTTTGTAGCTCACTCAAAGAATAACAAAGAAAGAAGAAATTTTGGCAAATTTTAAAGAAATGCAAGAAGAGGATTTGTGCTAGGAAAAATATCACCTCCCCTCTCTCAAGAAAGAAGGGACATGTCATCTATTTAATGTTTTCATTGCCACACATATGGTCACTATCAAAATATATTTTCCTAAAAGAAATAATGACCAAAAAAGGAAAGGGAAGCACCATGCCTCTATAGTTGATCTTAACGAACATTCTCATAAGAATTCAAAGAATGAATATGCTAATGCCATAATGATTCCTTTTGATTTGAAGGAAGTTTAGCTTCAAATCAATTTTTTTCTTCTACTCAAGACATGAAGTTTCAGAATCCAATAAAGCTAGAAATTTGTAAAAGGTATGCATCATCACTATTTTGCTAACTACAATTTCTTAGTTCCTTTGGATCATTCTTTTAGATTATTTATGAGGAACAAATATACGTTTGCTTATAGATTTGTAGTGAGACCTGAAACTATTGATGTTGGATACTTTGATGAGTAAAAGTCACGGGACTATAAGAAAACCCTTGAGGATAGTCATGAATGTTAAAGGAACCTTTTGGCATAAATGACATTGGTTCATAGTAGTATAGTCACATGAGAAAATATGTGACCTTACTCATGTATCGAAAGATTGAAATAAAATGATGTTGTAGTATGTTTCATAAACCATGGATGCTCAATTTTGAAAGATGGAAGATAGGCATCACTATCATTAAATTATACTTTTAAAGAAAGTATGCTTATAGTGGAAAAGAGGCCAAGTCCCTCTTCAAAGATGAAGATAAAAGCTCTTGTAGATATGATATTACCTTATCATAGCAGGCCTATGATGTTGGATTAACCTATTATTGCTAAAGATCTATGTTTTCTATAAGATATTGATGTCTTTTAAGTACTTGGGTACATAGATCTATCATGATGAAATCTATTGCCTCAGTAATTTGAAGAAGCTAAGCTACTTGGTTTTATAAGATCAAGAATGATTGATTGGCTAATAATGAATTTCATTTGATAGATATTTTAGGGTTTTGAACAATTGAAAGGGTTTGAAGACCCTTGTAAGTAACACAACTTGGATAAGGAAAACAATATGGTTTATGGAAAAAATATTGCGTAAGTGTCAACTACCCCATGAGCAGAGTATATTTTTGAGTATTTCATCATGGTCAAAGAATTGGATATTTTTGGAATTCATTATCATCATGCAACTTCTGGCCATCATGTTGTAATCCAAATTTTGCAACCTTGCGGGGTCATTATGTAAAAATGATTCTAGTATGTTGAATATAAAGTCGTGTAACATGTTAGATACCTATACCAATAGGTTTCATTTTTCATGATTGGCAAGGGAAGTGCCAATATGATCTACTTTGGTGATGCAAAGATCTCATATTCTTGTGGAAAAAGTATACTTGTTTTGGTTGATGCTGCCCTACTTCTGGATGGGTGATCCAACAGCCTAAGCTGGGTCATGCCATGTTTCAATTTTGTTATAGATTAAGAAAAAGAAACCTGTCCAAACAGCTCAATCTTGGCAGGTAAAGTAGATAGGTAGTGAAAGAAGGTTCCCAACTGTTTAATCTGGGACCTTGGAAGCAATAAGGGTAGCTTTAGATAGAAGATCAAAAGAAAAGCCAAAGGAAAAGAAAAGGCACAAAAGGGTTTGCAAATCTAAGTGCACCCTCCTTGGAGTAACAAAAAATGCTAGGCAATAGAGTGGGTAGGTAGAGGGGGTTGCAGAAAGTTTGGTTCATGGCATTGCATTGGCCTGAAGCAAAGGTAAAAACATGGTGCCAGTACAAATAGCCTATTTTGCAGCAGTCTTGCAGAAGCCTAATGGAGCATGTCTAACTTCCAAATCACCCCCTATCACATTCATAACTTACATCCCTATGCCACCCATGTACACAAAGAAAATCAAAGTCTTTTGTTGGTTCTAGTTTCTTTAATAGACACATTTCTGGTGCAAAAATTCTTTTCATTTTGATCTACTTCCCCAAAACTAAGTTAATTTCATAAAAAGAGCTTAGTATTCTACCTCCCTCATCCACCCCTTTTCATCCATATTGACTACTAACCTATCATTATGTACTCCTTATACCCCTTATTCCCCCTATTACTATGTAAAACTTGGCAAAAAACCCAAAAAATCTATGTATCCCTTTCCCCGAGCATTATAGCTCTATGTATGACTTTGAAGGTCTTCAAGCGCTAGGACATTTAAGCGCAACCCAAAGAGCGCCAAAGAATTAATCCTAGGGATTAATCCGAGATTTGCTCGGATTAATAGCCTTAAACCCACTTTGTAAATGAACCTTTGGAAAAACCCATTTAACCCGTAACGCTGAAAAAACCCGAAAAACCCATTTTTTCCAAAGTTCCGCCAGGCGCGAATTTCAGAAAAAATTATATTTTATCCTTCCCCGTAGTCCGTATTACCCGCGCATCTTATCGATCCGTCGACTGTCGGATCTGGCCCTTCCCATCCGACGGCCCACATGATATTGGACGGGCATCCGCGACTGAAAGATACCTTCCGAGAAACTGTTAGAGGGTGACGTCAGGCCTCTGCCACACGTCACCCTTATATTCTCTCGGAGCGCCCTCTGACAATACCGCGACCATATGGAAGGCGGTTCGAGAAAACCCGCTTACCACTCTGCAAGACCGCTTGCCCACGCCAGCGCCACGCCCGCCCACGTCACTTCCACTTGGCGCCCTGTCAGCACCCCGACCGCCCAGAGCTCCTACGTGTCCGCCACCTGTGCCAACCCCGTGGACCACTCACAGACTGCCACGTCACCCGGTAACATCATGCTGACGTCACCCGACCTTTGACCCCACCTGATGACTCATGCTGACGTCATCCAAAAGCGCCCCAATAACCCAAAAGTCCATATTTTTAAGCCGATTTTCGCGTTTTTTCTCATTTTCGCTGAAAGAACTATTGCTCTCCTCTGCATGAAAATTACGTCCATCTGCCGCCAACCTGTTGAAATCGACCTGAAGAACGCTGCCGCCTACAACCTATCTGTATTTGTCACCATTGCTGGCAATTCACCAGGTATTTACCCAGAGCATCCCTTCAGAGCTAAGTTATGTCCATATTTCTCCGGAACTAAATTTACAAGAGTAAGACAACTTGTTTTTACCAGCAAATCCCCGGAAAAAAAAGCATTCCTCATAGGTGCAGGGTCAAATTTCACCTGCTGAACCCATATACAGTCACCCTTCCCCAAATTCCCACTCTGTCCGCGCATTCGTGGACTGTAAACCTAAAAGGCATAATTCACAAGGAAAACAAAGTTTCCAGCTCCTGCAATCCCTCAATTAACTCTTGTTGAGCATTCTGCACTATTGTCACCACAGTTGCCTCATTTACCCTTACAATTGGCTTTACTTCTGCAAAATTAGCCCTCTGTGGTCTCCTGCCCGCTAAAACCAGTTCAGACCAAGTCATAACTACTGCTTAGCCATGGAGACACCAATAGTCCTGAATGTTCAACCTCTGAATGCCCCACACAGAGAGCTAGAGTGGAAAGCCCTAGGTGATAAAGATTACCAGATGTTAGACTCCATGCCCATGACATCCAAGTTCAATATTCACCTGATGAATGAATTAAAGGCCCAATATCTCAGTGAGGTTGACACTTTAGGAATTTGGGATTCCTACATACCCATTTACAACCTCCCTCAAGTCAATGTCCTCCTAGACTTGATAAAACAATGCATGTCGAGCTATGACCCCTATCAGAGAGCCGTCCTCAGCCCCTCAGGCTCAGTATTGTTCCATATTGTTAGGTAAACTTGACTCAAGATAGAGTCAAAAGTTGACGAGGTTAAATAGTGATGGTTTTGGGGCACATGGTATTGTGCACCCATGGTATTCTGCCCATGGTATTATATGTAATGGAGCCTATAAAAGGCTGGAAGGACTTCATTGTAATGAATGGCCTGGAGGTGAGCGGTGAAGGCTCACTTGGCCGGATTGGCCAGGGGTTTGGCCAAGGATAA
>APFE030277676.1:0-11686 GCA_000404065.3 Pinus taeda
AGTATTTTTTATTAATTATTGAATTAATATTGCATATAAATCGTTGTTCATGACTATGAAGCTACCAAGTTGCTCAAATGGGAAAGCTATAGCCAAAGGAGAGGAGAAGTAGGAAGAACACTATAAATTGTGAGTGTGAGTTAATTTGAATTTACTTTAAAATCATAGTAATTTAGTTTTAATTTGAATTTATTTATTTCTAAAGTCACTTTTATTCAAACAATTAATTAATGGTTGTGTAAGACTGAAAGTATGCTTTAAAATCATAGTAAACAATCTAAAAAGATAAAGATGATTATTAGAACTAAATCATAATTTTAATTTGTTTTATTATTTAATTAATAAAAATAATTAGTCTCTCTCCAATAAGATGAAGATGATTATTAGAACTAAATCATAATTTAATTTTTTTATATTATTTAATTAATAAAAATAATTAGTCGCTCTTGTATCATACCCGTGGTTGGGAATCTTCTGCATCTCATAACTTATCCCAAAAAAATTCTACTCATAATAAGAATTTATTTATTTGTGAAGTCAAATTTATTCATAAAATTTTAATGGTTGCTTAACACTGAAAATATGCTTTAAAATCATAATAATTTTAATTTTTTTTATTATTTAATTAATAAAAATAATTAGTCGCTCTTGTATCATACCCGTGGTTGGGAATATTTTGCATCTCATAACTTATCCCAAAAAAATTCTACTCATAATTTGAATTTATTTATTTGTGAAGTGAAATTTATTCATAAAATTTTAATGGTTGCTTAACATTGAAAGTATGCTTTAAAATCATAATAAATGAGTTTTAATTTGAATTTGTTTATTTCTAAATCACATATATTCATAAAAAATTAATAGTTGTAACACTGAAAGTATGTTTTAAAATCATTGTAAATAATCTAGTAAAATAAAGGTGATTTAATTTACTTTTTATTATTATTTAGTTAATTAAAATAATTAGTCTCTTATTTGGAATTCTATTTTTCTCCTCCTTATTCAGGTAAGAGATTTTATATTGCACATAATTCTGAGCCTTTCTAATTAAGACACAAGATAGGTATTTTCCTTGGAGTTTATTCAACTCAAGGGTCCAGGGATATTTGTTAAGGTTGACTCTTCTTTTTCATCTTGGTAAACTGAACTCTTTATTTTTGACAATTTCTATACCCAAACCCATAATTATATTATGTTTTATTAATGAAAATACAAAAACACAGTGTGCGTAAGGGTGAAAATGCATATCAAATGCACGATTCTTCCATGCGGTTGAAGGATTTCTAGAAAATTGACGATTGCTTTGAAAAGTTTTTGTTTTATTTTTGACTAGGGTTTCGATGGCTTGTTGGGTTTACAATTTATAAGGCTATGCCATGTTGTGTTTCACTCTCTCTCTTCTTTTGTAGGTGGATCAAACTTCTCATAAGAATTATGTCTGTGGATCAAACTTCTCAAGTTAATTACATCTGCAAATTTCCTGGGACACGTGCTAGCCGCTGTCCAGAACCCCTTTTTGAAATCTTCAGCCCTCATCAATGACACATGCTCTGATATGTTTGTTGAGGGTTCTTGTGGAAGAGTATTGAAATTACTTACGGTTATATGGAGCTTTTGGTAGATCTGACGAGAAGACAAGGGTTTCTGGTATTTTTGGTTTCTTCATAAAGGGTGTCGTTGGGTTTCAATTTGCAAGATTATTTTCCCTGGAAAAATGTTGGTAGCACGGATCTGCAGTTGTTCTCCATACTACTTAATTATGAAGATGATTTTCATTTGAAATACTCTTTGCTGAATTTGAATTTTCAGTGTTAGATTTTGTTGGTGATAAATCTAACAACACTGATGGTTACAGGTGTTTGATTTGTCATTTCTGAAATCTAAATCATCTTTGCCAAAATCTGAGGAACGAGGTTTTTTTCAAGGTCCTTCTACCACGAATCCTTCATAAGAGAATGAATTATATAGAGCAATAATATTTGAAATCGATTCCTGATTCCGTGAGCTGAAATTGTTTGAAGCAGATTGTCCATTGAAACTCCCATCTCCATCTTTGTCTATTGAATATATCCAACTCTCGTTTCTCAATAAGTCTGAGCATTATGTTGACCTCTGAGCTCACTATTTTAATATCACAAGTGGCTACTTAAGTGTACATTTCCCCTCAGAAAATAGAAAGTAAGCAATGTACAATTTTGTGTTGTCATGCCTCAGTAGCAAACTTAGAAGCACCATTACTTGAGAAGACCGAGCTTTTGTTTGGGTATCTGTGATATTTATCTTCAAAGTAGGAGGCTCTACCAGTTTCTTCTCTTCAAGTTGTGATCCTAGGTCTGAAGCTTCACCAATAGCACTAATAGCTAAAGACCTTGACACAGGACAGAAACCTTGTGTGATAGATCCTTGACGATTTGTTGATGTTGTAAGAGTAACACTGATTGCATGACATTGACTTATGTGTGACTGTAACAATGATAGCAATGAGCATCCTATTGATTGGTTGTATATTGCATATTGATCACCCTCATTTCTATCTAATTATATCTTTGTAAGTGTGGCTATTTGCACACACAGTTCATTTCTATGATTGTGAAAGATGGATTATTGGAAACAGTGAGCCAAAGCAATAAGTCATCTCTGAAGAGATTTCTCACCTTTGGACTGTTGAAGACTGATATGTTTGCTGAGGATTCTTGAGGAATAGTATTGAAATTACTTACGATTATATGAATCTTTTGGTAGATCTGACGAGAAGCCAAGGGTTTCTGGTATTTTTGGTTTCTTCATAAAGGGTGTCGTTGGGTTTCATTTTGCAAGGTTATTTTCCCTGGAAAAATGCTGGTAGCACGGATCTGTAGTTGTTCTCCATATTACTCAATTATCACAATGATTTTCCTCTGAAATACTCTTTGGTGAATTTGAGTTTTCGGTGTAAGATTTTGCCTAACATCATCCTATTTGGAAAGAGTGAAAAATTTTCTGATTTTGGATGCCCTTTTAGGTCCCTGCATCCTTGGTTTTTCAATGTCTGTCAGACCCAGAAGATCATTTTCTCCTACAAACAGAAGGTCCACAAATTCATGCAAGTAATATAGGGGATCAAGAATTGCAACATATCCCCATCAATGAAATAAACAGATTCAGTAGTTACCCTTCTTAACAATGACCAGGTTCAAGACAGAAAGATTAGGGCTAACAATGCATCCCCTAACAGACTTTTGTCTCCTCTCACCATTACGCCTTCCATACTCACTAAAGCAGGGGGTGCCCGGAGAAAGATAATAAATATTGATCCGAATAATCTACTAAATTGCTGGTATGAAACTATATGATAACATATCATACAAGAACAAAATTCTGAAGCTTAATATTTTACCTCTGTGCAATACCAGGCGTACACGACCTGGAGTAAGAACTCCTTGTTTCATGGGAAAACCCTGCTTATCACATCCTCCCATAATTTTGAAGACATGTCCCTTGAACTCCTGGAAGGTGACGGCACAACATATTACAACTAGTTACAAACCTTCCCAAACATGAGACAATTACATAAGGATAAAGATATATTAATCACAATAATAACAAAACGATAATTCAAGTCATACCTCTCCAAGGGAATCACCATTAACCTCATGTGCAAGCCTCTTGTCATAAAATGCATGAGTCTAGTTCACTTCAAATAACTAGCTCTATTACAACCCAAAGGGGCATAAAAAAAGCATAAGCTTACACTTTCTTTACTGGCATGGGTAGGCATGAATCTGATCTGATTTATACAACTCTGATCCATAGGTTCTCGCTTAGATATTTACAGCAATAAATATGAGCTCTGGAAAACCCCCTGAAGCACAGATCATAAACACAAAAATCAGAGCGTGTAGATGAAATAGAAAGCCAAGGCACAAAACATGCAACAGGACATGTGAGATCAGCTCCCAATAACCTCCAGACTGCGATAGACCCACATTTCTGATGGTGAAGACAAAAATAATAAGCAAACCTCCCCGCTGTTGCAACAAAAAAATCATGACAAGGTTACTGCTTGAAAGATGGAGGAAAGGAAAGAAGTTAAGTCTGAGAATCATGAGCTGAGGTATTACCAGGCTTGGAGACCTTAGAAAACCATCCGGGAACCTGCATCTCAAATAAACTGAACTGGTTTCACAGCCTATATAATTTTGCCAAATTCAAAAACCCAGCAAAACAAAATTTATTATGCCAATATCAAGAAAGAGAAAACAACAGAACAAAGCTAACATACACCCAAAATATAGCCATGCAACAACCTGGAAAATACTGGACAATTTACGCTAGTCTAGAACTGTGCTTAAGACCATACATGCATAAGATCTCAAATCTGTCAGCAGCCAGTCTAGACCTTAGGCCATGGTTAGAATGTGGATGCGTAATAATATGGAGTCAATTTGATCCCTGAGCTTCTTCACAAAAGAAAAAAAGAAAAAAACATCTTAAGAGAGCTCATTGCCAGAGATCCATGGAAAATAAACTAGTGAAGACATTCTAATCCTATACAAATCTAATTGATGTCTTGTGACTAAAACCCAGATGCAAATCTACGCCTAAAACACCTAAAGTGATGCTAGAAAAACAAGAAAACGTCCAGGAACAAAATTGGATCGGGATAGCACAGAAGAACCGTTTCGGAATCTCTGTGGGGGAAAAGTCATTTGCTTCAAGGCTCAAATAAGCTGGTCTTGTGATTTTATCAAAATCTCTATAGGATTCCTTGCAATGGTTTTTGCCTGCTCTCTGAGGTAGCAGTATAGTACTATCTACACATGGGTCTGATTTGATTTCTACAACTCTTATCCATAGGTTCTCGCTTAGATATTTACAACAATAAAGATCAGCTGTGGAAAACCCCCTGAAGCACAGATCATAGACACAAAAATCAGAGCATGTAGATGAAACAAAAAGCCAAGGCACAAAACCGGCAATAAGACACGTGAGATCAGCTCCCAATAGGCATGTTATGTGGGTATTTCACCGTTAGGCATAAATTCCATGGCAGCCATGAAACAGAAGCACCCAGATAGAAAATCAACCAAAAACACCACTGACCAAACAAGGTAGCAGGCATCCGCAAGGCAAAAACCCATGAAAATTAACACATAAGCACTAAAAGTTCATAGAAACGTAGAAAATCACGAGGCAATCAATATGAAACCTGGCCAAACATTCACGATAACAGAAACCCATAAGGAAAATCGCTAAATAACCAACACCCACCTAGATCCCCAAGCCTGAAACCTTAAAAAAAAAATTGCAAAAGACACACCAAATCCAAAGCAGAATCACCAAATCATCATTTACAGCCTGGAATCATTAAAGGCATGAAGTAATCACCATGCTATAAGAAGCCTTAGCTCCCAGTGATGGCGATGGGTGTGATGAAGCCCAAAATCTGTGCCTTGTCACTGATTTTGGAGAGTAGATTAGCAATGCTAACTCTCATGTGACGAGGGCACTAGAAGCCCAGTAATCTTCAGATCTGCAACACCCACAAATATGACTCAATTTCACACAAACACGGGCAAAACAGGCACTACCTACAATGGCAAAATCTCATATAACTTACGCGTGAGAATCGGAGGAGGGGATGGCACAGAAGAATTGGAGACCGCGGCTGTTGAGTCCTTCATCTCGACACCTTGAGTAGCCATCTTGGGATTGCTCGTTAAACATGAAATTGACCATTTTCGACTGTAAATATGTCGGGATTAATGGAGGCAAAACGGTGTTAACCCCGCACCCACCATTACCTGAACGATTCTTTCCTTCACAGTGAGGGAAACACAGAGCATCACAAGGATCGACGGTTCAAGTCTTTGTAATCATCTAACATCTAATCGTACGGTGTCCAAGGATGACAGGTAGGCAAAAAGGGGATGGATTTAAGAGGGAAATGCCTTACGACGTAATTACCGATGTGATGAAGCCCAAAATCTATGCCTTGTCGGTGATTTTCGAGAGTAGATTAACAATGCTAAATCTCGTGTGCCGGGGGCACTAGAAGCCCAGTAATCTTCAGATCTGCAACACCCACAAATATGCCTCAATTTCAACACAAACACGGGCAAAACAGGCACTACCTGCAATGGCAAAATCTCATAAAACTTACGTGTGAGAACCGGAGGAAGCGATGGCGCAGAAGAATTGGAGACCGCGACTGTTGAGTCTTTCATCTCGACATCTTGAGTAGCCATCCTGGGATTGCTCGTTAAACCTCAAATGGACCATTTTCGACTGTAAATATGTCGGGATTATTGGAGGCGAAACGGTGTTAACCCTGCACCCACCCTTACCTGAACGATTCTTTCCTTCGCAGCGAGGGAAACACAGAGCATCACAAGGATCGACAGTTCAAGTCTTTGTAATCATCTAACATCTAATCATACGCTGTCCAAGGATGACAGGTAGGCAAAAAGGGGATGGATTTCAGACGGAAACGCCTGACGGCGTAATTACCGAAAGTATTATGTACAGGTGGGCTAACCGCTATATAGCATCGTTCTCCATAATCGAAATTGATCCAAAAAACTACTTTCATGGATTTGTTCTGAAACCTAAAAAGGATTATTGGCACCATGCAGGCGGGCGATGGGTATTGTGGGTCTCCTCTATGGCATTTTGGTTTCTAAAATTAACAGTCCATAATTGAGGTGGGGTGTGAAAATCCCATAACTTCAAGTCATAGAGCTGTTGGCTCTGAGCACCATGGATCCCTTAATTATGAAATGTATGGAGGCAAAGTTAGACAAACTACCTAGCAAAGAAAATTTTCAGGCTCTTGATCTGCGCAAAGCATTCCAAGTAAGTATGCTTTTCTACCCTTGGTACAGACTCCAGAGTAGAACATTGGAGATCCTCAATTTCAAATTTCAATCCCAATGATTTATGTATTATTTACTGAACCGAGTAGAGAAAATTTCATACTAAACCCACCGCAGTAAATTTTACTTGAAGAAAATGCTGACCCTCTGACTGCTCTGTCTCTTTATATTGATATGGGAATCCCAATTTTTCTCACCTATTAATCTTGATATGCATGCAGACTTTATTCAAAGGAAGATCATTTAGAGAGTTTACCAGTGGAGCTTTTTCCGGGGCCATGGCTAAAACTGCAGTGGGTCCTTTGGAATCTATCCGGTAACTTTTCTTCATTCATTCTTCATTTTATTCAGAGACAAGATGAAATGTTTTTAATCTTTTTATTGGAAATTTCAAGTTGCATTATGCAGACATCATGGTGCTTACTCTATAAAGTCCAAGATCCTACTGGAAGTTACTGCTTAGTAATGGGCAAAATGGAAAGAAAAAATCTTTTTTTTTTTTTTCAATATCTATTATTCTTAGTATCCATTTGGGGGTTGGGGGTGATGGGAGGACAGTTTGGTTCCAGACATTTTTTTTTCTTCCTTGATTTTAGGTCTTGGGCTTCCTGAAATTTATAAAGCCTTTTGTCTCTTATTCATTCCGATTGGTATGAAAGACCATAGGCTTTGCGTCTCCCCAGGATGTAGAATGGTTAAGTTGGCTCACTAGTGAAAGCAATCAGTTTTTGCTACTCGAGTCAGTTCTGGAACATATATATTATTCGAGAGCGCAGTATCCTGCTTTAGTGCCTTTATTCAATTGATTAGGGTTGTTCAGTGTGTTTTGAATATGCCGGTGTAGGATCGATTGCCAATCTATTCAGCCTATTCTTTTGTGGGCTTTTCTACAGATTCTCAACCTTGATATTCAATATCACTAGCACATGCTATGTTACTGGAGTTTGTCTCTGAATCTTTTGTTTGACTAGTTGGATTAGTGGTTGGGACGGGATGCTGCCATGTAAACATCCCAGATTATAAATCGCAGCAGGTATAAAGTTTTTCTGTGTCTATGTGTGAGAGATGGTGTTTGACTACCTGGAATTGGTTTCCATCCATCAACAAAGGGGTTTAACACATGTCCAACAGGCCGAATTGGTCTAAGTGGGTGTTTAATAGGATACTTTATCCTTACTATAGTGACATATCCCTGTGATGAGATTTGGCTCCACATAAATATTTCCTCCTCTTTCAGTTAAATGATTATGTCTGCGAACATTCAACCCATTCACAAGAAAATAATCAATCTTGCTGAAGAGCTAGATGCTTATGTCCTCCGAATTCTTGATGCATTCTCTCTAGAGAAATGCTTTTATATTGATTTTTCAAGAGTGTTATGCTTCAAAAGGTTACTACACTCAAATGGAAGAGAATGACTTTACAATTCTTCTTTCAGACTTTAATCTGCTGAGTATCTAGCACTTATCAAAAGGTGGAACACATGATGGCTTATGTTATTTGAATGCCCTCTTTGTGGAGGTGCATTGGCCCATAAGGGGCAAAGTTGCAAACATGTTACTTAAGAGAATAAAACCCTAACATGTCACTTAAAGAGAATAAAACCCTGAAAACACTGATTGTGACCCTACTTTCACTAGCCTGATAAAGCCCAATCTGACCTTAACATTAGACAAAGAAAATGAGAATAATTAAATTCTCAAGTGTTTGGGTTCTTTAATGGATAGAGGAGGACTGGGTCCAGGGACGATACTAAGTGAGGATTTTTTTTAGTGTATTCATCATTTGCAGGACTGAAAGCTCAGCTGTCCCCTCGGAGAATTCTAAGGGTTATATAAGTACCACCTTTCTTATGGAATACATCATGGATGTGCAATAGCTTTTTTTCTTTTATAAATACAGCCAATTAGGTCTTTCAAAATTTGTCTTATGTGTTCAATTACTTATCTCTGAATTACCTTTCTAAACCATCTGGTTGTTTCTAACCGAATAATTCAGAGGTATGCATGTTTCATTATCTGAAGAAGAGATAGATGAGCTAGAGAAAGCTATTGTCCTGTCTCTGAAGTATGAACTGGAAATTTCAGTATCATATGAACTTGGTTTCAGTTATGTTTTTTATGCTCCTGTATTAAGCCATTATGCTTGATGGAAAAGGAATCCAATGTATTTTGCAAATGTCTCCTCCAGGACAAGGATGATTTTAGGTGTTGGTTCAAAGAACATTGTTGGGAGTTTTAAATAGGTGATGAAAGAACAAGGCTGGAAAGGGCTGTGGGATGGCAATGGCATTAATCTACTTCGGATAGTTCCTACCCAAGCAATTGAGCTTTGCACATTTGAATCTACAAAACGATTTTTAACATCTATCCAAGACCACTGGGAGAAGAATGGATGTCCCCGAGTTCAAATTGTTGGGCGGACTCTAGATTTGCCACTATCCTGGATTTTCCCAGTTGCTATAAGTGGTGCTTCTGCAGGTGTCACTGGCACATTGTCTTGCTACCCTTTGGAGGTCTTGAAAGTATTTTTTTGCTTCTGTAACTACTAATGTTTTTATACAACTTTCTAGAAAGGTGCTTGAAATAGATATTATACTAAGGATCCAAGTCACATTTCTAGATATATTGCATACTCAAGCAGGAATTTCTTTGGCAATCTGTGAGTCAACTCAGTAAAGGTAATTTCTTTCTTATCTTGCAAATCAGGACCGTTTCACTGTGCATCCTGGAGTGTATCATAGCATCAGGCACGCTCTAAGGAAAATATCACAGGAAGAAGGTCCAGGAGCTTTATATGTAGGCCTTGTACCCACTATAATTGGTATGGTTCCATACAGTACATCTTATTATTTTGTACATGAGTCAACAAAGAGAGCATATTGCAGACCATGCAATATGCTCTCTGGACTGGGTAGAAGCACTTCTTATTGGAGCCTTTGGAGGTGGGTTCGCTTTCTAGCTTATGCCTACTTTAAACGGAATAAAACATTTAAAACAAAGTAGTTAATTATTAATCCACATAAGATTTCCTCAGTTATTATCATGAAGTTCATTAATTTATTGTAAACCACTTAGTCCTGACTTCTTGTTTCTATATGGGCAGGGCTTACATCCAATGCATTAAGCTTTCCACTGGAAGTCGCTCGCAAAAGGCTCATGGTTGGCATGCTAAAAGACAAGTAGCCAAAAAACATGATTAACATTATTAAAACAATCATTGAGGAGGAAGGGTTGAAAGGACTTTATAGGGGTTGGAGTGCAAGTTTCCTCAAAGTTGTGCCGGCATCTGGCCTTTCTTGGATGTTTTATGAAGCATGGAAAGATGTTCTCCTAATCGAAGGGAGTCACATACAGATTGCAGAATATATCAGTACCTTTTTTCATTCTCTTTCTATCCTTTGGAGGTCTTGAAGGTAGTTTTTTTGCTTATGTAACTAGTAATGTTTTTATACAACTTTCTAGAAAGGTGCTTGAAATAGATATTCTACTAAGGATCCAAGTCACATTTCTAGATATATTGCATACTCAAGCAGGAATTTCTTTGGCAATCTGTGAGTCAACTCAGTAAAGGTAATTTCTTTCTTATCTTGCAAATCAGGACCGTTTCACTGTGCATCCTGGAGTGTATCATAGCATCAGGCACGCTCTAAGGAAAATATCACAGGAAGAAGGTCCAGGAGCTTTATATGTAGGCCTTGTACCCACTATAATTGGTATGGTTCCATACAGTACATCTTATTATTTTGTACATGAGTCAACAAAGAGAGCATATTACAGATCATGCAACAAGAAGTCTCTGGACCAGGTAGAATCACTTCTTATTGGAGCCTTTGGAGGTGGGTTCGATTTCTAGCTTATGCCTACTTTAAATGGAATAAAAAAAAGTAGTTAATTATTAATCCACATAAGATTTCCTCAGTTATTATTATGAAGTTCATTAATTTATTGTAAACCACTTAGTCCTGACTTCTTGTTTCTATATGGGCAGGGCTTACATCCAGTGCATTAAGCTTTCCACTGGAAGTAGCTCGCAAAGACTCATGGTTGGCATGCTAAAAGGCAAGCAACCAACAAACATGATTAACATTATTAAAACAATCATTAAGGAGGAAGGATTTAAAGGACTTTCCAGGGGTTGGAGTGCAATTTGCCTCAAAGTTGTGCCGGCATCTGGCCTTTCTTGGATGTTTTATGAAGCATGGAAAGATGTTCTCCTAATCGAAGGGAGTCACATATAGATTGCATAATATATCAATACCTTTTTTTTGGTTCGACCCTATGGTGACGTGTAGCATAGTTTGGATCCAATACCCATTGAAGCTCGATGAGAAATGTGTTAGGTTCTGATTTCATAGTTTTTAAGATCATGCTTTTTTGTTAGACCTTTTCATTAGGGATACACCTGGGAAGACGAAATTCAAGTTTTGCTGAAAGGGAGATTCTGATCAAACTATGCTAAGGGATGTATGCCAGAGTTCTTATCTTGCATTGGCCATGAATATCCATTGAAAGAATTTGCGGTGGCTGGATGGATTTTAGTGGTGTTAACAATGAACATGTGCATACTGTGTCAGCGGCTGGTGTGCTAACTCTCGTGTGCCGGGGGGCACTAGAAGCACAGTGATCTTCAGATCTGCAACACCCACAAATATGCTTGAATTTCAACACAAACACGGGCCAAATAGGCACTACCTACAATGGCAAAATCTCATAGAACTTACGCATGAGAACCGGAGGAGGCGATGGCGCAAAAGAATTGGAGACCGCGGCTGTTGAGTCCTTCATCTCGACATCTTGAGTAGCAATCCTGGGCTTGCTCATTAAACCTGA
>APFE030277678.1:0-13642 GCA_000404065.3 Pinus taeda
AAAAAAAAAAAATTGTGTATAAGCCTAAAAACCAATCTTGGATTGGCAGTCTTATGCAGAAAATATAAGGTGAAAATCAGGGTCACCTGACACTTTATATTTTCCACCATCATCTTCATTCCATTTCGCCTCTTCCATTTCATTTCATCATTTCGTCCACTTCATTCACCATTTCATTCATCCAATCATTCTCACTCCACGTCATTTCTTTCCATCCATTCATCCATTACATTCCATCCCACCAATAAAGTCATTGTTAGATTTATTTCACACAGCTATTTTGTGCAGACAGAAGGGTATTACTGTAGTTTCTGTAGATGAGGAGAAATTCCGCAGCCAATATCCCAATTCCGCAGCCAATACGCTTTCTGCACCTGCATATAAAAAAAACACAGTCTGTTCTAAGAAGAAATCTGCAGCACAAAAGTCATCAGCAAGGAAATTTGAAAAAGGTCATGTAGCAGCAACAAACAATGAAAGGTTAGCAAAATGAATCAAAACGCGGACACCGAAGGTATGATCTAATTTCTAAACCTATGGTTATAACATTTTTGCATGGTTTTCGGGTTGTGTTTTTTGCCATTTAATGTAATGATTACCAATCCTCTCCATGACTCGACCGAAATCCCCGTATCTCTCAGCCCTAACGGCCATCATTCATCACGATTTCAAAAGCTCACACACGGCTGCTCTTCCATTTAAATTTTTTTACCTAAGTGACGTAGACAATTGTACTACAGCTCTCTGCGTTATGATTCCGCAGCCAAATGTACACTCGTGACCGAAGTCTGGGGACTTAGCCATTTTCTCTCATCATTCATAACCCTCCTACGCATATATAATCTCATTCCCGCAGTTGATTCACTCCCGCATTCTCCTTGTTTTTCACTGCTCTGCCTTATTCACTACTCTGCCACCGTAACCATACTCCGCTTCATTTTTCTCCTCTGCTAAATTTTGACCACTGTTGTGAGTGTATTACGACTATTATGGTGAAGCCGTAATCTACTGTTGAAGCCGTAAAATTGTTGTGTTGAAGCCACTGTTGAAGCCGTATAACCCTTTCTCCATAACAGAGCCGTAAAACAAGCCAGAGAGCTGATGGGTAAACTTTTGAGGGCAGAGCCAGAGGGCTCCAAATTTCTAGAAGGATATCCCTAAGTCAAAGACACTTTGCAGAAGGCAAATTGGCTCCAGTGCATTAAGAAATTCAAGGGTTATCATAAAGAGGTCACAAAGACTTTTGCACGTTCTTTCAAAGAGAAAGACAACAAAGTGGAGATAGGAGATTTGAAATTTACAGTCACCGAGAGCAGTTTGGCACAAGCCACTTCATTACCACAAACTGGGGAGAGATGGTTCAAAAACCGATCAGTACAAGGCCAGCAATGGAAGCAAATTCTAAAGAATCCAGGTATGGACACTAGCATCTTTCCAAAGGGAATCCCTGTTAATCTTGTCAAAGAAGAATGGACAACTTTGCTTCTACTAGTACAAAAATTCTTTACATGTGAGGGAAGGTTTGGAGTTCTATATGTTTATCATGCCAAAATTATGATGCATTTTTTTAGGAGAGCATGACATTAACCTTCCATACTTTTTATTCTCAAGCCTTAGAAAAATGTGCTCCATAGTCCAAAGAAATCCAGGAAACATTGAACCACATTTATATCATCATGGGCTTGTTAAAATACTACTTGAAGAACAGTTAAAGGCCAAAAGGGATACCTGGGAAAGATTTCTTGTGAGAAACCACTTCCAAGAGGTAGGAGAAGCCTCTGTGCCTAGAAAGAGTAGAAGAAAAAGAGAAGAGGTTACCCCAGAAACTGTTGTCCAAGAAGAAAATGTCCAAGACCTTGCTGAAGAAGAAAATGTTACCCATAATTCCGAGGAAGAAATTGACCTTGAGTCTGCTGTAGACATTAACCAAGCAGCCCAAGGAATCATAATAGAAACCCTGCAAGAAATATTACAAGAGGTTGTTCAAAAGGGAAAGGAGAGTAGGAAGAAACAAAAGAAAGGTAAAGAAGAAGCTATAGCTCAGGAAACCTACCTCACTCCTAAAAATTCCAATGAAGAGGACACTCAGCCATTGGCACATAGGTTGGCCCAACTTCATGAGACTGCCCTTTCCAAGAAGATGCAAAAACAAAAGTAGAAGCAACCAAAAGAAACACAGAGCATCACCACCGTGAGGAGGAGTAGCAGGTTACAAGGCAAAATGAGGGCCACAAAGAACAAAGAGTCATCCTTTATTGACTTGGGCACACTTGAGAAGGTTGCTACAAGACTTGACTTTGAGAAAAGTCCTTCACATGAGGAACAGATTGAGACTAGTCCTCCACGTGAGGAAAGTCCTTTTGAACATGAACTTGAGTCTGAGCATGAACTTGAAATTGAGCATGAACCTGAATCTGAGCATGAGCCTAGTCCAAAGAGGTCACCAGAGATTGACCCAGATCAGCAGAGATTATATAACTATTTAGAGACATTAGAACAAGCTGCTGCTGGTCCAAGCACTGTTCTGCCTCTTGAACAACAGGTTCAATCAATGAAGCAAGAAATATTTTAGCTGGAGGTACTAAATTGCCACATCAAGCAGGAAATGAAAACTGAGGAAAGGAGCAATGTGGACAAGATGTTCACGATATACAATGCTTCATATGGTATTTTGCAAAGAAAACAAAAAGCTAAAAGATCAGGAGGCTAAACAAAAGATTTGATTAATTTAAGATTCGATGCTTGATGAAAAGACAAGAATTGATATTGGATAATGAGGAGAGAAAGAAGATTAAGATTCTTAGCAGAGCATCTCAGCAGATGGATTAACATATCTTCATTGCATGAGGACATGCAATACCCTCGTAGTGGGGGTATGTAGAGCCTCTAACTTGCACCTATTTATCCATCATTACCTACAGCTTTTCCTCACTTATCCCTCTCTTTTGCCCTATTTTCCTCATAAACTAACCAAGATCATTACATTTGATGTCTTTAAGCATGATTGGTTGACTTTGCTAAATGTTTGACTGTTTGTCTAGATTTTTGACATATGCACAGAGTTTCCGCAGCTGTCTGGCAATTCCACAGCCATTCAGCAAATCCACAGCCTTTTCATTAATCTCCATGTTCCACGTGTCATTTTGAGAAACGAACCACATGGGCATGTGGGAATGAAGGTGTTGAAGGTTCCTATGCTATTGGCTTGGTCAGCGACACCACGCATACCTCCGGTCAACGAGGGTCCAACTCCGGTCAACAAAGCCAGCTCAAACGGTGCTGCGTGAGCTGAAAGGATACGTCACTCCAGATGGCAACTCCTCCACTCTACGTAGGTCATGGGAGACAGGATCCAACCTTGGATTCAACCTCCATAACGACCGTACCTTCCAGATCACCCACGGACCTATTGACGTGTTGCTGAACCATTTAATTTGCATGCTGTCAGTTAATTTTCAGTTTCTTGTTTTATGCAGTAGGCAGTTGTTTACTTGCTTATAAAATCCAGCGTCTGCGCACGCTTGAAGATTAGTCTTTATTTGTTTCATTCATGTAATTGCTACGTTTTTAGAGAGCACAGAAACTCTGTTTTGAAGCTGCTGTTTTAGCACTTTTTGACTGTAATTTCTGCATTATGAATTAATAGAAGACTGCTATTTGACTCCTTTACATAGCTGATTTTTCTTTGGGCTTTGTGGATGGAGGGCCCCCGTTCATAACAGCCTTTGTACAATAATTTACTTTCATGTTTTTACCATTCACTTCTTTTGAATTCAACAATTTTCCTTTCCTTTAAACACATGTACATATTTGATTCAATTTCACTGTTATTTCATTTCCAGCATTTACTTTAAACTGATCAGGACTGTCTTTTGCAGGTGTTAGCTCGAGATTGTGTGTATTTGTGCATTTTCTTTATCTCTAATAGTATTTTCAGTTGTCATATTCATAAGTTGCTGCCTTTACTCTGTTTTCCTAGTTGATTTCTAGTTTAGTTTCTCAAGTTGTATGCTAACATATTGATGGTCTCTTTATCATAAGTTGTTCATCTTTACGAGATAGAATACTAATAAATTACAGCTTGCTTTAAGTACTTTTTAGACTTATCTCTAACTACTTCTTAATCGTGTTTTACATAGTACTATATGTTGGAAGCAGAGAGTTAGGAAGAGTTAAACATTATAATTGGTCTTTAATGTAGTTTTTCTTATCTTTTTATTGCAGCAGCATGAGTAGTGACTAGTGCTATTAGAAAGTGGTTTTTTTCCATTTTGCTTTCAGTTTCATTTCAAGTTATTTCTTTCAAGCTTTTTCCTTTGCAAATTTAGAAGGTAGTTAGAAACCACCAATAACACACACTCACTCATTTAGAAATCACCTTACACACACTATCACTCATCTGTTTATAAATCTCCATTCCATCTTAGGAAGATAAATTGATCACAAACAACACCCCCAAAGGACAAAAAGACTTAAGAGGTTTCCTAAGTACATATAGTACACCTTCACTTCATCATCTTACGAGCCCGGGTTGACAATTAATGAAATCAATTTAGAGACACTAAATTGACCAAACACCTAGTCTATGGATCTTGGCAATCACATGTATGACAGACCATGGGGCTTTGGAGGAAAGGCTCGTGCAATTTGATGAAATGGAGGAGGAATGATTTTTTACTAGATTCCATCAGCAAGTGTAGAAATAATGGGAAAAAGCGTGGCATGATCGTCATATCAAGGTGCACACCTTCAAGGAGAATGATCTAGTATTTTTATATGATAGTAAATTCGAGAAGTTCCCTGGCAAACTTCAAATGCATTGGATGGGACCTTACATCGTCAAAGAAGTTATCAATGGGGGTGTGTTTCAACTTGCCAAACTTAATGGGGACCCCTTCCCGGGCCATGTAAATGGCAGTTGCCTGAAGCTCTATATGGGTGGGCCAGTCACCTGACTAACCATTCAAGGGATAGTCTCACCACTTCAGCCATTTGAAAGAGAGCACGGGACGATAAATCAATCTGGGAGAAAGAGGGACAAGTCTCAGGATACGCGTCGATTGGGCCCATCAACAGGATTGCAGCCACATAGTCAGAAGTATGTTGTTGCATTTCTCTGAGAAAAGGTGACCGTTCAGGTCACTATTCACGAAAAAATGTATGCATTATGGCAAAAGGAAACTGGAGGCAGGAAATTAAGGGAAGGAGTACAAGCCAGATATGGCATGAGCTCCTACAGAATTTACACGGGGGCATTGGAATAGGCGGTAATCCAGGAATTTGAAATTCGACTTGCTTATAAATCATTGAGGAATAGCTACCAGGAAACTTACACTTCCACAAAGCATATGCTGAGTCTTGACATGGCATTGTTTATTATCTCTACAAAAGGGTAAGCCTGCAGGTGGTAATATGGCCAAGAGGGTAGCCTGACTATCTCAGGAGCATCATGTTGACAGCCATGGGCATCCTGTAGCCTGCAGACTCAACAGTAGGAGATGTACCAGAAAGGAGAAGACACGAAGTAGAAGTGGTCCGGATGTCGTCGGCCCATCTATGGGTGGGTTGGAAAACTACAACAAATCAGTGAAAAGATGGGAAAACGGAGACCACAGGTCAGAACGAAGTTACTAAGGCATCTCTGAAAGACTGTAAGTAGTGGGGTCTCATGGATAGTAGCGACGGTCTTGCAAAATTGCAACACAAGCTGCAACCGAAAGTGTGATGAGACGATACAAAGGTCGAAAGTGGCTGTGGAGGTACAAGGAGGTCGTGTCTGAGGCTTCCCCACTCAAGCTAAAATTGTATGAGGGGGTGTTATGTGTTAATCAAGCAGAGCATAATGACCATCATCGGTTGGAAGAAGTAGTAAAAACATTGAGGCAAGAGCCGGACGAAGAATTGTAGGAGAGAATGAGGAAGCAATAGGATGATGAGCCTTACTCAGAGGGAGGTGAACCGCAAAGCCATTAAAACGTGTCATGCTGCACCAATGTGTGACTCGGGATGAGTCATGATAATTGTGTTGGGGGACTATTGGGTAGTAGAGGTCCCGCATAATGGTTTTGGGACATAAAGCCTAGAAATTAGGATTAAACTATTGTGAAAACTCCGAAGTATGCAGAGCGTGAAATGTAAAAGGTCGAGTCAAAGGGTTGCTCGCCCAAGAAATAATGTAAAATAATAGGATGTAAGTCAATCTGTAGACCATATATAGGTATAAATAGAGCGCGGCTCTATTGGGGGGAAGGAAATTTTTTTTGCAGAAGTATGAATGGGAAATTTGATATGTAATGGGTGTCTGAGAAGAGCATTCAAAGAGCATCTATAAGTCTGAGTCGGGGGTTTGGGTAGAGGATAGAGGCTCTGCAACTATGTACACAGAGGTTTGGAAGAGTTTGCAGTTGTGCACACTAACCCTTGCAGCTAAGTGCGTAGGGAAAATCTAGATGTCAGAGTGATAAATACAAATAAATATAAGTTTCTTCTGAAGTTTGTGTTAATTCTGAACTATCGTGGCTCTGTTCTTTTATGGTTAATGAAACTGTTTTGATCTGCGTGTGTATGTTTATTAAGTATTGTGTATGTTTATTAAGTACTGGTGAATCGGGTTTAATCTTAATACGCGAACTAAAGAAAAGTAATAAATTTTTTCTTAAAGACCTCTCTAAGTAGATCTAGGTTATGATACTTAATCAACAAATTAGATCTATAATCAGTGCGGTAAAAGAAAGCTAAGGCTATCTGGATCTGCACAGATCTAGCGTAGCGCGAAGCTGTAGGACGGTGCGTGAACATCTCAGACCACATCTAGACATCCCAAGGGTGCGGAAACCCGGTTCCAACACCCTCCACCACTACCTTAGGTGAGACCTCAGTCCACATTTCACAGGCCATTGCCGAAAGGGCTGGTATTTGTGGGATTTGCTTGGCAAAATAATTCTTCCGAACCTAGGTCAGACCCATATAAGCCACCAAGGGGACATTATAGCTCTTTGGCTTGGAATGTAATAGGCATGGCACATATGGACAATTTTAAGAAAAATATGTACTTGGGGAAACTGCTATTTGGGAAAATTGGAGACCCAAAGGCCAATGTCATCAAAATGGTTTAGATATCTATCTTTACTCAAACAATGAATTTTGAGTAGGACCTTATATGCACTTGTGTCTCTAATTTGAAAATCCTTGTCTACCAGGGGGAGATGGTCAAGGTCCAAATGGGGAGTTGTGATAGGTCTGATGTCCATGGAAATAGGGGTAGCCATAATTCAGTTCTTGTGGATTTTAATTTGACTTTCATAGGTTTATTCAAAGGTTTTGATGGAAACTGGAAGTTTCCAGAAGGGTTTGGGCACAAACTTTTAAATTTAAAGTAATTTCAATTAATTTTACTTAATTAAAACACTTCACAGACTGAAACGTTTTCAAATTTGAAAGGGTGACTAGTAATTTGTTTTCAAATACCTAGAATTTGGTGAATTAACTGAAAATTCAGTGTTCTCGACAACTGGAGGAGTTTGAATGGTTCTGGTATGGATTGAGAGGTTGATTCAGTTATTTGCAACTTCTTCAGGGGTGAAATTGGAGCTAAATGGGTGAATTGAGTGTTTGCAAGTGTCACAATTGTTTGTAGAGGTTTACATAGAAAATGAGCGCAAAAAGGTGAAAAAGGGATTCTTGGCCTTTTTATTGAGCAATAGTTACTTTATGTTAGGTAACTTATGAATGAACAGTAGGCAGTTTTTCGGCTTGAGTGGGGAGGCGGTTTCCCAAGCCATCACACTGCTTTTGTGGAGGAGGTGGTATTTAGGAGGGGTCACTCAAAATATGCCAACGCTTGACATGTAACATCTGGGGGGCTAGGGAAACCCACCTTATCAGGTGGGCAAAGGTTGGCCATCGGGTGCAATCCATATGGCTATGGACTGTTGGATGAGGGCAATGATGATCGGATGGTAGTCGGGCGAGGGATGTGCGCGGATGATATGAGAATAGGCTTTTGGGGGGGGGGGCATGGATTTAATCCTTGGTAATTTGGGATTAATTAGGATTTAATCATGAGATTAAACGATCGGGCAAGGCTTAATGATGGGATTAGTTTAGGTTTACTGCTCAGTGATAAATTAAGTTGGGAATATGGGGTAAAGTATAGTTTATATTAAAAGTAAGGGTTGGGATATTTATATAGGGGATTTATTTAATATATGGGAAAAGTTATATCAAGAATTATATAATTAAGTTAAAAATTGATATGAAATGAATGTGCGGAGTGAACATACCACTAAGCATAATGTACTATTGATTCACTTTCTTCACATAAAATTACACTTAGGATAAAGCACTTTTGTGGGTTTTTTGAATGAAATGGAATTTTAACTTGGGGTTGTTCACTATTCCTAGGGAAATTGAGTTTAACCTTAGGAAAATGGGTTAGATATCTATCTTTACTCAAACAATTAATTTTGATTAGGACCTCATATGCACTTGTGTCTCTAATTTGAAAATCCTTGTCTACCAGGGGGAGATGGTCAAGGTCCAAATGGGGAGTTGTGATAGGTATAATGTCCATGGAAATAGGGGTAGCCATAATTCAGTTCTTGTGGATTTTAATTTGACTTTCAAAGGTTTATTCAAAGGTTTTGATGGAAACTGGAAGCTTCCAGAAGGGTTTGGGCACAGACTTTTAAATTTAAAGTAATTTCAATTAATTTTAATGAATTAAAACACTTTACAGACTGAATCATTTTCAAATTTGAAAGGGTGACTAGTAATTTGTTTTCAAATACCTGGAATTTGGTGAATTAACTGAAAAATTCAGTGTTCTCGACAACTGTAGGAGTTTGAATGGTTCTGGTATGGATTGAGAGGTTGATTCGGTTATCTGCAACTTCTTCAGGGGTGAAATTGGAGCTAAATGGGTGAATTGAGTGTTTGCAAGTGTCGCAATTGTTTGCAGAGGTTTACATAGAAAATGATGTTGAAAATAATACTAAGAGGGCGGGGTGAATGAGTATTATCTAGTTCTTTTAACAAATCTTCCTTATTTACACTTTGAATTATTTTTGCATATTAGTACCATAAAATAATGAGCATGAACAAGAAAAAACAGATAGTCACATCAAACAACACCAGATATAAGGTGGAAACCCAATGTGGGTGAAAACCAACTGCTGCAATATGTCTCTATCTTCTTTCAAATTAGAAACTCCTTTTACAATGGTCTTGTACTGGTGCAGTCCTTTGCCAATACGTAGGCTGCAACCTACAGAGAGCTACAACTCTCTCTCGTTTTCCAGTCTCTCCTAGAAGGGAGCTACATCCCCTACTTCTTTTCTTACAAGGACCACTTTTCATAAACATAAATGATCATCAAGTACATGTAGATTTCACAGTCAACTGCAGTAACCAAATCAACAAAAAAGAACTAAACCCAGAACACCTTATCAACAGAAAAATTCAGTCAACAGAAAGTCATGAGACAGATACGCAATTTTCCTTTCTCTGGCCTGCGTCGCTACGCACTTCACCTTCTGCTTCCCTGCGTATACCGGCAGAGTTCCTTCTGCTGTGTCGCGTGCCCATGCACTCCTTCTTCTACCGCGCTGTGTACAGTACGCACCCAGATACACTATCGCACCACGTACTGCCACTGTAGTCACGCACTCAGAAAGACTATCGCGCCGCGTACTTTTACTGTGCATACGCACATGAACCACTGTTGCGCTGTGCACCCATGCAACGCTTCTTCTTCTGCTTCGGCGTACCCATGCAGTCACCCTTCTTCTGCTCTGCGTACACACGCAGTTACCCTTCTTCTGCTCTATGTACCCATGCAGTTTGCCTGTTTCTTCTCTGCGTACCCACGCAGAGGCACCGTTAAACACCTGCGTACTTCTAATTAGGGCCGAATTTGCAGATCACCAGTGTGCTACAGTTAGTCGGATGCCCAGATCTGATCATGCGCTCGAGAGATCACCCTTCATAGATTCGCTTTCCACTTCACTTTCATATAGATCAAGATTTTGAAACAATAACCCAATATTTCAGATCTTAAGATATTCAATTTGCAAAAGATACTTAGCCAAGGGATCTCCTTTGCTTTATATAGGCAAGCTCCTCCTAAAATCATGGATCAATACCACAAGCCAAAACCATAATAACACAAATACCTTCGGCTAAATACCAAATATTAAACATAAGAAACCCCACGTGTGCTTTTCTCTGCCTTGAAGTGAGTGCACTAGGGGTACGCACCTCCTGAACGGCTGACCTGCGTGTCTGGCCGTGGTCCCTTCACACTGTACCTACGGGTACGCATCTTTTGAACTGTTCTCCTGCGTACTTCTTAATTTTCAACATATTGAGAGCCTTGCCACGGGTGTTGCCATCAAGTACAACATCTGTAACATATAGCCATACCAGAAACATAATGCCAACAATCTCCCCCTTTGGACTTGATGGCAACCTCAAAAACTTCAGCGACATTATTCCCCCCCTTTGACATCAAGGGAAAAGGGTTATGCTCCCCCTAAGAACATGCTCCCCCTGAATATGAACCAGATCTGCAAATAAGAACCATAATCCACTAGACACCATTAATGACCAAGAAAGAGATAGAGACATATTGCAGCTATATTCAGACCAGCTCCCATGATCTCCTTTTGTACATCCTCCATAATGCCAACAATGCATTATATTCTCCCCCTGAACCTGTGCCTCAACCCAGCACATGTACGCATATACCCCAGATGAATCATGCGTACAACCAACAATCAGAAGAGTCTCAACAATAAGATGATGCATCAACAACCCCCAGCTTTTGCCTGAGGTATTCAAAAGTCTCCCTGGGCAATGGTTTGGTGAGAATATCAGCAACTTGTTTCTTAGAAGGAACATACTCCAACTTGACCTTTTGTTCAAGCACTTGTTCCCGGAGAAAATGATACTTGATTGGTATGTGCTTGGTTTTTGAATGCATGGCAGGATTCTTTGAGATGCTGATTGCACTTGTGTTATCGCATAAGATAGAGATAGGTGGTGTACAAGTGATTTGAAAATCTTGCAAGGTCTACATCATCCAAAGGAGTTGACTGCAGCAAGATGCAGCAGCAACATATTCTGCTTCAGCTATAGATAAGGCAATCGAACTCTGTTTCTTGCTGAACCAAGATACTAATCTGGAACCCATAAAGAACGCACCACCACTTGTGCTCTTCCTGTCATCCACGCTTCAGGCCCAATCTGCATCTGTATAAGCATGAAGTGTGAGATCTGTATCTCTAGGATACCATAAGCCATAATTTTGTGTCCCTTGAAGATATTTGAAAATTCTCTTCACTGCCTGAAGATGAGTCTCCTTTGGATTTTCCTGAAATCTTCAAACTATTCCTACTGCATGCATGATGTCCGAATCGGGTACCCTGTCAAATAAAGTAGACTTCTCAATAAATCTGTAGGTGGTGATGTACTGCTGCAGATTCATCAATTTGCACTGAGGGCTACATCCTGTGACCATGGTGGTACATACTGGTTTTGCATCTTCCATGCCATATTTCTTCAAAATCTGTTTGAATACTTTGGTTTTGAGATAAAAATATTCCTTCTTCCTTTTGTTGGATTTGCAAACCAAGGAAATATGTCAGTTCTCCCAGCAAGGACATTTTCAAATTCTTTCTGCATGACCAAGGCAAAGCTTTGACTCATCTCTTCTTCATTGCTGCCAAAAATAATGTCATCTACATACACAACAAGTATTAGCAATTTGTCATTTTCAACTTTTATATAAAGATTGCTATCTGCTGATCCTTTTGAAAACCCTTGTTGATGAAGATATTTATCCAAACGATAGTACCAAGCCCTTGGAGCTTGTTTGAGCCCATAGAGAGCCTTTTTCAATCTGCATACAAGATTTGGATCATTTCCAAGAATGAACCCATCTGGCTGTTCAATGTATACTTCTTCTTCCAAGTCTCCATTCAGAAAGGCTGATTTTACGTCCATTTGAAATACTTTGAAATTTTGAAAACTTGAGAGAGAAAGAAACATTCGAATGGCTTCAAGTCTTGCAACAGGAGCAAAGGTTTCTTCAAAGTCTATTCCTTCTTGCTGCGCATACCCTTTACAAACAAGTCTGGCTTTGTTTCTAATTACTTCTCCATTTTCATTCAGTTTGTTTTTGAAGACCCATTTTGTTCCGATAACATTCTTATCCTTTGGTCTAGGAATCAACTCCCAAGTGTTGTTCTTTTCGATCTGCTCAAGTTCTTCATCCATTGCTTTCACCCAACATTCATCTTTGCATGCTTCTTTCACATTTTGTGGTTCAGTAGAAGAGAGCAATGCCAAATAGCTTGAAGCTTTTGCAAGTTTTCTTCTTGTTTGTATACCTACTTCTTTTTGCCCCATAATCTGAGATTCTGGATGATTCTTCTGAACATATCTGGATGGAGTCTTTTCTTCTATTCTTGCTTGCTCCTCTGGTTCTTCTTGAGGTTCTTCTTCTTCATCATTCTGTTGTTGAGGGTAGCCTTCATCTTCTTCGATGTCTTCATGATGTACTTGTCTAGGGATGTATCCCTTCTCATCAACCACTACATCAATGCTTTCAATAATTCTGCCAAGTGTTTTATTGTAGCACTTGTATGCTTTGCTATGTGGAGAGTAACCAAGAAGAATGCCTTCATCTGCTCTAGGTTCAAGTTTGCCAAGCTGCTCATCAGTATTCTTAATATAGCATTTGCTCCCAAAGATTTTGAAGTGCTTTACCGAAGGAGTCTTACCACTCCAGAGCTCATGAGGAGTTTGAGTGTTGTTCACCCGGACATTTTTTTTGTTGAGAATAACAACCGCAGCATGAGCAGCTTCACCCCAGAAAGTTGTGGGAGTTCCTAACTCATCAATCATAGCACGAGCCATTTGTTGGACTGTTCTGTTCATTCTTTCCACAACTCCATTTTGCTGAGGAGTTCTAGCTATAGAGAATTCTCTTCTTATCCCATGTTCTTCACATAAATCAAAAAATTCATTTGAGGTAAACTCCCCACCTCTGTCGGATCTGAGGCACTTGATTTTGTGACCCGATTCATTTTCTGCCAAGGCTTTGAAGGCTTTGAATTTTTCGAATGCTTCATCTTTGTGCTTCATAAGTCCTAACCAGACAAACCTGGAGAAATCGTCAATGAATAATATCAAGTATTCTTCTCCTCGAGGTGTTCTTTTCCTGAAAGGACCGTATGTATCTGTATGTACTAGCTCAAGAGGCATGCTAGCTGATCCTTCCTTCTCTGGAAAGTTAGTTCTGGTTTGTTTTCCAAACTGACATGATTTGCATATGGTGTTGTCAGGAATCTTGATATCTAGAAGATCACGAACTGCCTGATATTTGCAAGCTTTCCTTATTTGTGAAAAGCTAAGATGTCCCAACCTCCGATGCCATAACCAGTGCTCATCATCCTTGCTTAGATAGCATTGTTGTTGTCCTTCTTCAAATATGTATAGATTATTTGGGGTTCTTTTGCCTTTGATCACTGTTTTACCTGTATCAAGATCACGAACAAGACATCCATTTGATCTGAATATCACCTCGGTTCTTTAATCACACATCTGACTGACACTTAGAAGGTTATGTTTCAATCCATCA
>APFE030277683.1:0-49223 GCA_000404065.3 Pinus taeda
ACCTGGTGATATCTTGACTTCAAATCAATCTTGCTGAAATACTTTGCCCCCTTCAGTTGGTCCATCAGGTCATCAATCCGTGGGATCGGGTACCTATTACAGACAATGATCTTGTTCAGCACCTGATAGTCAATACATAGTCTCCAAGTCCCATCCTTCTTCTGTACCAACACGATCGGGCTCCCACAGGGCGATGAAATCGGGCATATGTGACTTTTTTGTAGCAGCTCCTGAATCTGCCTCTTGATTTCATTGTTCTCCAGAACGAAGCGCCGATAGATTGGTCCATTGGGCAGTAGCGCACTTGGGGTCAGATCGATGGAATGCTTGACCTGACAGTGCAGAGGAACCCCTATGGGGGAGGTGAAGATGTCCTCGTACTCCTCCACGACCTTGTCCATCTGTAGTTGTCGTGTGGAGGGGCCCCGTCTAGAGGTCATGGCCACCATGATCTTCTTTCCTTGAGGGCATATCATCAGGTAAACAAATTTCCCGATTTTGGAAATGAGCTTACTGCATTGCTTTGCAGTAACCAAAGAGATGGCGGTAGGCGGTGCTACCTTTGGTATCCTGTACAACTTGTTTCCCAAAGTAACAATAACAGCACGGGGCCTTGATTCATACACAACATGTCACTTCCACAAGTATGGTTGTCCTAATAATACATCACAAACTTCAAGGGGAGCAATGTCACACAATACCACATCTGTGAAGGGCTTGATGTTGTACGGAAGGCGACAATTCTGGCTCACGTGAAGATCTCGTCCTTGGTGAAGCCACTCGATGGTGTACGATTGTGGATGTGCTGTGGTCGGTAAACCCAACTGCTTCACGACCTCTACCAAAATGAGGTTCTTTTGGCTCCCACTGTTGACAATGAACTATAGTGGGGAGCCCTTTACCCACATCTAGGAGTGGAAGAGACGCTCCTCCTCCTCTGTATCTTCGGGTTCCTCCTTCTGGATCTTCGTAGTGGCAATGATGGCGTTGGGCTCCGCATCGACAATCTGTGTCCCTATGTCATTCCCCTTGTTGGGTTCTGACTCAGAGTCAGAACCTGCATTTGATTCTGAAACCTTTAGCTCGGCCACTAGTGACTGCTTGGCCCAACACTCACTTGTGTTGTGAATGGAACTCATATGGAACTCACACCACTTTCTCGTGTCCTTTTTCAGCTTCGCGATGTTGTTCTTTTCTTACAGCTTTGGCGAGTTGTATTGGGCCGACCCGCCTTGGCTTTGTTTTTTGTTCTGTGGTTTGGGGTCACCTTTCCCTTACTTCGAATTCGCAGATCCAAAGTCTCGCTTCTTCTATTTAACTTTTTCTCGACCTTGTCAACATATCGGTATGCCGTGTTGAGGGAGGAGATGTTCAATAATTCTATTTCTTCCTGGATGTACTTATGCAGGCGACCATGGTATTTGAGTACCAAATGCTGCTCTATATCCTTGATACCCAACTTTGTGCGAAGGGTATGGAAAATATTGGTAAACTCTGGCACGTCTTGGTCCCTTCCCTACCGCAGTGTGGTCCACTTTATGTATTGATCCTCATAGCTTCCGATAGGGTAGTACTGCTCCTTGATGGCATCTTGGAATGAATTCCAAGTGGGTGCAGCTGAAAATAGTGAGCTTGTACTTTCATCCTTTTGCTCGCAGTAGGTTTCCCACCAATCCTTGACGTGGGGGGCTACTTTGAGAAGAGCGAAAATAATCTTTTCTCAACTGGAAAAATCATGGACAAAAAAATAATACTCAAGCAGATTTAACCATTTATCGACGACATTTGCATCTATCTGACCCTCGAATATGGGGATTTCAAAATTAACTTGTACCTTAAACGGTGTGGCGTTCCCAGAGTAGCTGTTGGAAGCCGATGCATCACCCCTGAGTAGCCGCTGAAGGATCTAGGCAAAGTTGTCCATCATCGCGTTCCTTTGTCGCTCAAGGGCTTCTTCGAGCAAGATTTTGATAGGATCTCCCACCCCGTCGTCTTTCTTTTCATCCACCATGGGAGGCCGTTGGGATTTGCCAGGCTGGTCTTGCAAAGGTTCGACCAGTTCAAGCCCTAAATCCTTATATCTCGACCTTGTTGGGGACATACAAAGAAAAAGCAGACCGCTCTGATACCATTGATCCAGATTTAAACAGGAATGCAACAAATTATAGAGATAACCATAAACACAAAGATATAGTGGAAATAATACTTCATTTCATTAATGTAAAATACTAAAATACTCTTACAAACAAGAATGGAAATAAACCAACTAGGGTGATGGTAGCTTATCTCTGAGAAGAGATGTAGCAGCTACATGCCTCTAAACTACCTTACAATGAGGCTCAAACGGCTTTTTATTATTGAACAATAAGAGAAAACCCTAAACAACCAAAACCCTAACCCAAGGAGATGTAACACCAAGAGTTTATGGGCCCCGTTGAGGTGAGTTGGACAACCAACTTCTTGGGGTCGCGACTTGGTCATATTATCTCCATTTGACGCGCATGATAGTTGTTGGAAAGATCTCTCTGAGGACTACGACAGAAAAGACGTTTTTAGGGAAAAAATCACTGGCAGTAGATTTCCAAAAAAACGTCGTTTAGGGCCTCAAAATGGCTCCGGAAGTTTAGGACCCAAAAAACTACTAAAAATAGTAAACTATGGTACAATTAAGGAAACTGAAAAACTTAAAGAAGCAATGGTGAGGGTCCAAATGGAATTGGCAGGTGGCCACCAATATCCACCTGAATCAATATAGAAGACATGAATTTGATTTTCATAAACCTAAATTTTACATACAATTGTTCATCATTTCTCTTTATTGTTTTGTAACAATTAATAATTTCCTTTGGTTGTAAACTATTGTGTATGCTCAAGTTTTGCACAATTTTAAGAGCCATTGCAACGAATTTGGTATTTTCAAATAAATATTTGTACTAAATCGAAAGAGTTTGCTTAGGTTTTGCTCAATGCATGAACCCAATTTTAATTTGCTTTGTGTTTGTCTCCGAGAGCGGATGACTTCTTCCCTTCTAAATACAAATGGATTATTGCGACTTTAATATGGTAGAATGAGAGGGTGATAGAGGTGGTGGTGCAAGCATAATGGTTAGTGACTTGGAAAACCTAATTGAGGTGTAAGGTCTCTCTTCAACTCTTTGATTTTAAATAATATAAAAAATAACCATACTATAAGGTTACCTTATCCTATATTATTGTATATTTTTATGTCAAAATAATAATTCCTGAATTTTTTCCCCCTTTTTTTTTTTTAAATAGCATTGTCTTTACTAAACTTGGTTGCAATTACAAGCCCCCCACTCCCCACCACCCCACACACACACACATATATATAAAGAAAACATGAAGGATTTAACATATTATCTTTTTTGTGGTAAAGAAAAACTCACACACGATTTATATTTAAATCTATACGAAACATGTTTTTATACTTGCCGAAGGGAAGGTATATTGTAATCAGCTGGTCAAATTGATCTTTAACTTTCAATTAGTTGCTATGAATAAAAACATTTTTTCTAAAGTTTTATTATAGTTATCAAATATTCAAATATTAAACCAAATATTTATTAATTACAAAATTAATTTTTGATTTTTATAAAAAAACATATTCCAATTTTATGATTGGTTAAAGAGCTTGACATGACTAATTTTATAGGCTTTAAAATATTAAAAAAAAAATAAAAAATTATGTTAAAAAATTAAAATTTCAAAAAAACTTCACATCCAAAATATTAATGATCAAAAATGTCTGCATTTAAAGATGGTACTCCTGTACTTTCTCATCCCATCACCAATGGACACAATTCGAGATATTTAAATAAGGCACTAAATGCCAGGCCTACTTTATTTTTTTTATTTTTTATTTTATTTTAATTTTGGTGAGAAAAACAACCTAAAAAATTATGAGAATGATGACTCATGCGTCCATACACCTGAGGAATATAGTGCTGTCCACGAGAATCCTTCTGTCAAAACATTATTAAAATCAAGAAGATTCAACTTTCCCTTAATGAAGTCCCAAAATTATTATTATTTTTAAATAAATGTTTTTCCCAATAGACTCTGAACAAAGTTAAGTTAAATATCAATTCTCGTAGAGTTTTTCTCACCTTTGGTAGTTAGATATCAGTACACATTTGAACGACCTTATCATGAATACATATATAAGTGATAGTACAGGGCATTCAATATGAAAAAAGGAGTTGTCTTTAGTGCGACTTTTTGGACTTTCCGGTGCCGGAATCCGGTGGAAAAATTTGAGATGAAATCTTGATTTGTGTTATTTAAACTAGTTTTTTCACTATATATATGGATTCAACACCTTGGAAAATCCTAGGGCATTTCGATTGCACATAATTACCCATCAAGCTTGTGATTTCAATAAATTCCTGCCGGATTTTAGAGAAAACCCACTGTAAAAGCTTCTAAAAAGTCGCACTAAAGACAACTCCTATAAAAAATACATAAAATTATTTCTATTCTATTAATTTATATGCAAATGATACAGAAGGTTGCAGATAAAGAAACATCAATTTTTTTTGTATTATATTCATTGCGTTCCATAATAATGAGGATAAGCCTCTGCGGCTTTAGCACACTTGTCTATGAGAGGATGTGTCTGTCCAACATGAGTTTTTAGTGATTATATAAATTATGATTAAATATATTCTATAATAATTAAACAAAGTATAATGAACAACTATGTGCACTTTTTGATGCAGGTGCATGCACTCAGACGGGAAAAGCTTGTTGTCCCTATGTTTTTCCTCAGTTAAAAATAGGAAAAAAAACAAGACATGCTATCTTTTCTCTAAAAGTAGGATTAGCATGGAGAATAAAACTTACTAAATGGTAAAAAGCTTAAATTATTAAGTAAAAGCCGCTTTTGTACTAAATAAAGATTTACATTATGAGTAAAAAAAGAAAAAGATGTAAAAACTTAGCCGCCAAGTAGGAAATATTTCCTTTGTAGTAAAAGTCTAGAAATAGAAATTTTATGCATGAACAATGGGAAAAAGTGAATGTATCCGCAGCTCTAAAGGGAGAAAAAACAGAGTGTCTTGGATAGAATGGAGAGCGCGGACCTGTGTGAATATATGCTGTTTTAACTGTGTAATAAAGGGGATTTTTTTTTTCTCCGCGCTGTTCATAAATCTTTTATGATTGAATAAAAGATTGGAGGTGCTTTAAACTACCAGAGGTGCGCATAGTGTGTTTTTTTTATGGGAGATGTATGCCTGTAACATATGTTTGGAAGCGGTGCGTATACTGTCAATTATCTTTATGTAAGCCTGTAGAATTTAAGCGGAAGCTGTGGTGGTTCCATTGGGAGGCTGTGTTGATTAACGTATACTGTGTCTACTTAACAACCCATATTCCTTTCACTGTCCAACGAATTTTAATACGCTGCTGCCATACTTTGAATAGGGTATATTGGTTGATGTTAAATAGCGTGGTTGTGTAATTTAATTAAACGCTGCACGCTGTATGTTGTTGGGAAACTCATTGTATGGGGTATTGAATTAGTTATAAAAGCGTTGACAACGCTATGCGCCCACAGCTGGTATGATATACTGTTATAACAGTAAGTGGTTTGTGTTGTAAGAACACTATGCGCCAATTTTATATATACGTTGTTCCATTCATGAACAGGGAGTAGATAAAGCCATTGCAGCAAGCGGAAATATTAGTTGTTTGTGACAGTAATTATTAGCTTTCCATTATTGCACAAGGAGAAGATTTCATGATTGATGACCTCAGGGAATTGGGAAAAGACCAAACCAGAGACATAGAAGATATTGCAATCAAACTAGGAAGACTGTCATTAGAGCCAGAGACCGGTCCATCATTAGTGGTATCAGAGCCAACAACTGGCGTTGAGTTAAATATCAGGAGCAATAGAAGGATGGCTTTTAGGGTTGGAAGAGGACGAGGACGTGGACATGGTGGAAGAGGACGACATGCTGAGAATGTTGAATTGAGGGAAGATATAGAGGAGCTGCGAGCTAGATTGGATGCGCTAATCTCAGGCAGGAACATAGATGATGGAGACGTGAGTGAACCCGAAGCTGAAGCTACTGAGGAGGAAGCTGTAGAGATTTCTCCTGAGATGAAGCTCTTTCAGTCAGTGATGAAATCCACAGCCAGGCCATGGAACCAGTTAGTACCAATATATCAAGGAGGACTAAATCCAGAAGAACTGATCAACTGGATTAATAGCATGGAGAAATTCTTCGATTATGAAGAATTGGAAGATGAAAAGAAGGTAAACTTTGTTGTCACCAAACTAAAAGGCCATGCAGCGCTCTGGTGGGATGGCGTGCAGGCGGAAAGGAGGAGACTAGGCAAGCAGCCAATCAAGAATTGGAGTAGGATGGTAGCAAAGCTTAAAGGTAAATTTTTACCCAGTAATTATCAGCAGACATTGTTTAGGCAAATGCAAAATCTCAGGCAGAGGGCTTTAACAGTGAAAGAATATACAGAAGAATTTTATAAGGTGAGCATAAGAGCTGGAGAAGCCCAGAATACAGATGAGAGGGTGGCAAGATATATGAATGGCCTCAGAATGGACATTGAGGATGAGATAAGTTTACTGTCTCCAAAAACAGTAGAGGAAGCCTATCAGATAGCATTGAAGGCTGAAGAAAAACTCATGAGGAAGTCTGCCAGAGGGAGAGGGACTTTCAGAGGGAAAGAAAGTCAAGGTGGTAGTGGAAGATCTACCGCACCTGCAGAAGGAGCTAGCAGTAGCTCAACCCAGCATGCATCCACAGGAGGTGATGCAAGAGGTAGAGGGAGTTTTTCTAGAGGTAGAGGAGGCAGAGGAGGCAGAGGAGGAGGCAAAGAAATAAGATGCTACAGATGCAATAATCTGGGACACAGAGCTTTTGAGTGCCCAGAGAGTGTAGACATAAAGCAGAGGAATGCAATTGTTGCTCCAGCTGAGGAAGAGGCACCAGTGGCAACAATAACAGAAGAAGTGGATACACCAAAAAGTGGAGAGTCTTTGGTACTTAACAAAGTTTTGATCAAGCCAGCAAAGGAGGTGACTGAACCGCCACAATGGAAAACTTTATTCAGGACAGTATGCAAAGTTCAGGGGAAATGTTGCCAGATGATCATTGATAGTGGCAGCACTGATAACTTGGTTTCTACAGAAGTAGTAGAGAAATTGAAGCTGAAAACAAGGAGGCACCCAACACCGTATAAAGTGTCATGGTTGCAAAAGGGACATCAACTGCTGGTAAGTGAACAGTGTGAAGTAGAATTCCAAGTGGGCAAGTACAAAGATAAAATTGTTTGTGATGTGATGCCTATGGATGTGTGTCACATATTGATTGGAAGACCTTAGCAATATGACAGGGCAGCCATGCATGATGGGAAGAGGAACACCTACAAATTTGGGAAGGATGGTGTCAATCATACATTGTTGCCTTTGCAGGAGGATGTACCAGGACAGAAAACGGGTTCAAAAACTCTGTTATTTGGAGGAAAGGAATACTTGGAGCAGACAATGGATGTACAGTTGAAACAGGAAGAACTCAGAGCAGCTGAGTTGGAAGAGGAAGTTCATGCGAATGAAGAAAAGGATCAGCTGGAAGAACTGGTATCTAAACCGACAAGTGAGACTGTTAAAACTTTTAGTTTTCAAACTGACAAGTTGTGCATGAATGCAGGGACTGTAAATGAGGATGTGATGCTTCAACAATGCTACAAAGAAATTGCACTAATGGAATACTGGTTGGAGAATCCAGGATATGACAGGGAAAATGTAGCAGATGGAAGAGTTCAATACAGTGAACAAGTACAGAAAATTGCCATGGAAGCAGATGACATGGGAGGAAGACTGGTTGACAGTCTTGAGAATTCTTCAAAGGATTCTTTGAGAAGTTTGGATCAGCATACTGATGTGCTGATAGTGGAGGATTCAGAACAGTATGCCGAAATGCTAGCAAAGGAATACAAGGCATTAATGCCTTATGATTTTTATTCTAACCAGTCTTTTGTGAATGCAGGTATTATTGCAGAATATTTGACTTAGTTGAGTAGTCAAATGTAGGAAGAAGAAGTTTTCTGTTCCAGAAGACAAGAGGGTGTGGATGATCGGGTGGCAGTCAGAATAGAAACAAGACTAAGAGCAAGAAGTCAGCAGGTAACAAAACAGACTGAGCAAGCCATCTTAGCTCAGCAGGCCGCAAGAAGTCAACAGTTTGAAGAATTATTGGACAAAGAAATTGAGATCATTAGAAGAATCATGTTAAAAGCATCTCAGCGGGAAACATCAACAATGAAGAGAAGCAGTGGAAGCAGCAGCAAGATGAAAATAGAGACAGATTATGAAAGTGCAGTTAATGGAGCAAGACAACGTAAAATATGGGGACCTGGAGAAAGGCAGCAAGTAACAGCAGATGGGGACTTGCAGAACAAAGTATGGGATCCAGGCGGACAAGAAAAAAAAAGCATGATCAGGAGATCATGATCATTTTCAACCTTGGGAGTCTGATGCAGGTGCATGCACTCAGACGGGAAAAGCTTGCTGTTCCTATGTTTTTCCTCAGTTAAAAATAGGAAAAAAAACAAGACATGCTATCTTTTCTCTAAAAGTAGGTTTAGCATGGAGAATAAAACTTACTAAATGGTAAAAAGCTTAAATTATTAAGTAAAAGCCGCTTTTGTACTAAATAAAGATTTACATTATGAGTAAAAAAAGAAAAAGATGTAAAAACTTAGCCGCCAAGTAGGAAATATTTCCTTTGTAGTAAAAGTCTAGAATTAGAAATTTTATGCATGAACAATGGGAAAAAGTGAATGTATCCGCAGCTCTAAATGGAGAAAAAACAGAGTGTCTTGGATAGAATGGAGAGCGCGGACCTGTGTGAATATATGCTGTTTTAACTGTGTAATAAAGGGGATTTTTTTTTTCTCCGTGCTGTTCATAAATCTTTTATGATTGAATAAAAGATTGGAGGTGCTTTAAACTACCAGAGGTGCGCATAGTGTGTTTTTTTTATGGGAGATGTATGCCTGTAAGATATGTTTGGAAGCGGTGCGTATACTGTCAATTATCTTTATGTAAGCCTGTAGAATTTAAGCGGAAGCTGTGGTGGTTCCATTGGGAGGCTGTGTTGATTAACGTATACTGTGTCTGCTTAACAACCCATATTCCTTTCACTGTCCAACGAATTTTAATACGTTGCTGCCATACTTTGAATAGGGTATATTGGTTGATGTTAAATAGCGTGGTTGTGTAATTTAATTAAACGCTGCACGCTGTATGCTGTTGGGAAACTCATTGTATGGGGTATTGAATTAGTTATAAAAGCGTTGACAACGCTGTGCGCCCACAGCTGGTATGATATACTGTTATAACAGTAAGTGGTTTGTGTTGTAAGAACACTATGCGCCAATTTTATATATACGTTGTTCCATTCATGAACAGGGAGTAGATAAAGCCATTGCAGCAAGCGGAAATATTAGTTGTTTGTGACAATAATTATTAGCTTTCCATTATTGCACAAGGAGAAGATTTCATGATTGATGACCTCAGGGAATTGGGAAAAGACCAAACCGGAGACATAAAAGATATTGCAATCAAACTAGGAAGACTGTCATTAGAGCCAGAGACCGGTCCATCACTTTTGGTTGCGCTGCCCAACATGTGTGCCCTTGCCCTTCTTCAATGATGGATTTTATTATATAATAATTAAATAAAAATGTTCAATGTTTATAGGTTGTACAATGAATGCATTGTTTATATCCTTCCCATTTAAATTCAGTACTCTGACGTGTTGACTTATTTGTGATTAAATAAAATAATACAATTTCCTCTTTGATATTGTGACATTGAAATGAAAGTTGTCTCATCCTTAGATTTACTAAATGTGAACGTTTTTTTAATTAGTTAATGCCTCCTAGGCTCCCCTTAAGAGGAAGATACATTATACACTTAGGATATATTATATTTTGTGTAGCATTATAGTTAGGGTGTTCGAATTTTCATCTTTGTAATGCTATTGCGCTTTAAACTTTAAGTGGTAAAACTTTAGGGTCAACACAACTTCTTAAGGCAAGAGAAATTACCTCTATACCAATACTCTTATGCATAAGATCAACAAAAATGTTGATTTGCTTCTCATTCCATTTAACATAGTAATTATCATTCTATTTAATATAACATTATAAAATAACTTTGTTGCATAACATACCAATCTACCTAAAAAAAATATATTAAAAAATCCATTTTATCCTAGTTACAATAATTTTCGGTATAAATTACTTTTTACTCAAGAAGAAGTACTCAGCGACAATGTATGCTTTTTTTTAAACCATAATAAATCCGTAAAACAACATTTTTTTTATTCAAGTTTTTGTGATCATAATAAATTAAACATTTTTAAACCATAATAAATCAATAAAATAAATTTAACATTTTTTATATTAACCTCTGTGATAATAATGAATTAAGCAAAATCTTTCTTTACTTAAAACAAATTTAATGTTATCTTCGTTCCTCCATTATCTGGTTCGCCTAATCCACCCTGGTTATATTACGCGTTATATTACGCGTGGAGCAACTACATACCTTAGGTCAAAAACGGACCTTGGGCCGAGTGCACTTTGGTTTGGGATGTCACCCCAACATCTAAAAATAAATTTATATTCGACGATCGGGAGATGTGACCCTGACGAGTCATTCAGGTTTTAAGGTTTACCAATATATTAGTTTTCGAGGGCGTTGAGGGAGTCGTATCTTTATCCGATAAATCCTTGAATAAGCGCGACACTGAAGTGAAATTCGGTATCTGGTAAAAATGCCCACTTTCTTTCATTTTTGTCACTGGCAATTTTTCCCATATAATTCGAGTGGGTTCCTTTGAATTTTTCGGTTTGAAACTGAAACCCCAAAAATATATTTTATTTGTGTAGGTTGATTGATACAGAAGATGGCATCTACCCCTGAAAATGCACCCAAGGAAGTCACTGAAGACCCTAAGATCGATTTATTTGAAGACGACGATGAATTCGAGGAATTTGAAAATGAAGGTCAGTGTCCGAATTAACCTAAAGTCCACGGATTAATGAATTTTCCTTCTGGCAGTTTATGGTCTCGTACATTTCTCTCATAAACTTGACGCTACTTAAAATAGGAGATTGGTAGGTTTTCTGTTACTGGGTATGGATACATCCAGCGGTTGATTTCCTCATTATGTTAAGGTCTTGCTTTTGGGGTTGTCTTATAAATGACGCTAAATCAAGTTCCGGGATTTTGAAAAATATCTGTTCATTCCAATCCCTAATCACCACAGAAAATCCTCTTTGGTCATTTTAAGTGGTATGCCCCTATTGTAAGCCTATTGAAATCTGTCTTCATTCCAATCGTTAATCACCGCAGAAAAACCTCTTTGGTCATTTTAAGTGGTATGCCCTATTGTAAGCCTATTGAAATCTGTCTTCATTCCAATCCTTAATCACCGCAGAAAATCCTCTTTGGTCATTTTAAGTGGTATGCCCCTATTGTAAGCCTATTGAATTTTTTTTTCAAGTGCATGCACTGTGTCAAATAATTATACAATTGGATCACTAGATCTGTAAACACCGGAGAAATAATTCAGCTTTGTCAAATGGAATTTCTTTTTACCATATATCTTTTTTCGCAATTATTGCACTAGTATCAGTCAAGGTAGGAGGAATACCCTTTTATGATGATCAAAAGTTTGTTCAATCATTTCATTTTCTCTTTCTAGTCCATAATGCAGCCACTGCAAGTTATGTAGTTGCACATGCTGAACATGTGTCAGTAGGCAGGTCATCTTGGGCTGGTGGCAGTCCCCAACCTTGAACGGCAGTCTCTGTCTTCCGAAAAATTGCTTAATTGCTTCACACTAGCCATCCATCATTCACCTGCCTAGGTTTAGGAGGTTTCTCCACCTCAAAAAAGGCAAGGGGAACACAAAAGCATTTTTTATAGATCTAGAGGAATTGATCAAAAGTTTGTTCAATCATTTCATTTTCTCTTTCTAGTCCATAATGCAGCCACTGCAAGTTATGTAGTTGCACATGCTGAACATGTGTCAGTAGGCAGGTCATCTTGGGCTGGTGGCAGTCCCCAACCTTGAACGGCAGTCTCTGTCTTCCGAAAAATTGCTTAATTGCTTCACACTAGCCATCCATCATTCACCTGCCTAGGTTTAGGAGGTTTCTCCACCTCAAAAAAGGCAAGGGGAACACAAAAGCATTTTTTATAGATCTAGAGGAATTGATAACTTGTCAGGATTACTTGGGTGATGCCCAGGTTCAAAGCCAATTAGCTGTGATTATAACCTCTAGGCTAGTTCTTGCAAGTCAGCACGTAGTGGGAAGCTTATGACTTAGCAAGGGGTAAAGTGTCTTGAGGCACATTGGGGGTATGAATCTCTATTTGGGGGTTGTCCACCCATATAGCCTTACAGCAATGAGCAACATACCCCTTTGCATGAATTGAACCTAGGTGGAGGGGATAGAGGTAGTGATAATGTACTTTGATTTCATAGTAAAAAGGACATCGAAAATGAGGTGCATCTCTTTCTTTGACTCCTGAAGGTGGCACACTTGGCATATCCTATCAGATTGTGGTATATGGTGATTTGTCTATAGCTTGGAGTTGTCCCAAAGGGATCTTGAGTGAGTGCATCCAATGTTTGTGTGTAGAAGGGGGGTGGTTGAAGAGGTCATCATGCAGCTCCAAAAAGTGCTCTAGATAGAATGGCATTTTTGTGTCGCGGGGGAGATCCAAGTGGCTTGAATGTACAATTTGTAGATATCCTCTTTTAGAGCTTGGTTTAGTACACATCTAGTGAGCAAGAAATGGCGTGGTGCATCAACGAAGAATCTAAATGGGGGAAGGTGCTTTGGGGGGATAGTAATTGTCTAAAGAAGTTGAGACACCTTTGAGAACCAACCTTGCACCCGACCAAAGGAAGGATTTAAAGTGAGAGCCTTCAAGGAGCAAAGTGCAAGGTAGGGATAATTTTTTGGCCAAATGGCAATGTCTCTAAGAGATTAGATACTATGAAGGAATGAACCAAGTCGAAAATGATCTTGATGCAGAAAGGGTGGATGCCGAACTTTGCTTAAATGATGGGTTGTGGAACTATTTGCTTACATCAGATGATACACTTGAGAAACAAAGTTTGTACTCTCTCTAGCCTATTACCAATTTGTTTGCAACAAGCTTGGTCCCTAGATCTCAAAGCCATAGAGAATTGTGGGTTTGATAATCACCTCCATGAGATAGAGTTTGGTCAATATGTCTTGAATTTGCCCATAAAAGCGCTGTCTCTTGATGAGGGCCAAGGAACCATATCCTTTACTGAGCCGAGGTAAGTGTAAGCTGTGGTGATCTCAATCTTTGTCTATTGGGTAGAAATGTAAGTCTGTAAGAGAGCTCTTTGATGCATAAAAGATTGAAGTCTTAGTTTTACCTTGGTTGATTGTTAGGTATCGTAGGTCAAAAAAATTGGTTAGTGTGTCGATCTATTTTTGTAAGCCCTATGGAGTAGAGGCCAACAAGACCAAGTCTTCAATGAATAGGTGTAGGGAGATCAACACTTGATGTAGAAGTATGAAGACGACTATTTCTCTCTTAGATATGCTCATGAAGGAAGTACTGTAGCTCATAAATATAGATCTCAAAGTGGGTCAGTAAGCAGGGGCACCCTGTTTTACTTCGATGGTACTCTAGATGAAGTTAGAAAGCTCGTATGCCATCATGAAGCATCCCAAAATTGACTCATATTCTCATGATGGGTGTTGTTAGGGTCTCAAGCAATGTTGCAAAGTCTTTGGAATAATGCTTCCCTCGAGATCGTGTCAAACACTTTTTGAAAGAAGCTAGACATCATTGGTATGAATGAGCACTTGGAAAAGATCCATTTATGTGCCTTGGAACTCTATATCGCCTCCATGTGCACACTCTTTGACAATCCCTTCACTGCTAATTAGTGCGACCTCTATTTTTATGGCTGCTGTTACATTTTTTTATTATAGTGCAATCTCCTTATGTCAATGCTTATGACTTGTGCAACCATCACATGCATCATTTTGCAACCAACACTGAACATGCCCTACTCATCCTCTACACCTAGATTTTTTCAAATATTGGTGTTAATAGATTGGAACAAGATGGCAATTAAACTAGTCTTAGGTGTTTTTGTTGGAGCTAACTAGTTCATGGAATATAAGGAAGCACATATGCTTGTCACAACATTGTGAAACAAGAAATGAAAGGAGGGAAATATTGTTAGAGACAAAGCATTTAGTTTTGTAGATTATGCTATTGTAGACAAGTTGTTGGTTGTTATAGAGAAGTTGAGCATCACTACTACAAAGAGAAGTTGTGCCTAGGACCATTGTCACTACTACAAAGAGAAGTTCGCCGAACTTGAATCTTGAGGTTTGAAGTTCAGCGAACTTCAACAAAATTTTCAGGTTCGGTTCAAGTTCGACCTAGGTTTGCCTTCATCCATGTGGTTAGGGAAGGCTTGTTGTCATTACTTCCCACCCGCACCCTAGGGTTCTTCGCAGGCACGGTCAATGAAAAACCCATCAACGTCGTGGCTGGCTTGAGTACCTTCTCCATTGGTTCAAGGAGAACACGTTTGTTTTGATTCAACTAGGTATTGAGGTTATTCTACATCAATTAATGAATGGGAATGTGGGCAGCCTGTCCAAATTGGAATTCGTGCTCTTGTTGGCCTCAACCTAATAATAAAGCTTGACCATTGACGCTTCAATCTCAATCTATCCATTTCTGCTCAACCATAGGGAGCACTTGACACAAGGACTTGATTTGTTCGATAGCTTGGCCAACGATTTGGTTGATCGCACATATGGGTTTTGTCGAGAACCTGTGGAATTAGGTGCTTTGGGCAAGGTGCAGTTTTCAAAGCCACCTTGAGATATACTGTAAATTTATATATTTAAAAACACGTATGTCATATAGTTTTATATTAAATATAGTTTGAAATTTATTATTTTAATGATTTATAAAGATTGTACAAATTATAGTTATTAAATTATAGAAGTTAAAAAATGTTTAAGTTTTTTTTTTTTTTTTAGTTGTGGTTCACGGTCACTGAGTGGCCGCTACATCCATGGTAAATATCGGGGCAGTTCCACCCGAAGGGATCTGCCCATCGGCCAATCTTAACAGGCCTAACCCCGAGGGCGTCGAGGAGATTTGACCCCGTGACCTCCCAACTGGGAAAGTGCTTAGCAACGGGAACTCGACCATTTGAGCTATCCCTTGGGGCTAAAATCATTAGTTAATTTCTTTTGTTGGTAAGCACCCACAGGGGATTTGAACCAGTCACCTATCCCAAAGAGTGCCTTAACAATGCACCCATTCACTGTCAATCTAAAGCCTCGTGGGCTAAAAAATATTTAAGTTATACAAATTAATTAAACATATATATATATATATATATATTATATATATATATATATATATATATATATATATATATATATATATATATATATATATATATATATATATATCTAGATGCATATATAATTTATTGTTTTACGGTATATTTTATTTTAAAGGTTACACATATTTATTATTTTATTTTGTATAGTCGAACTTAATGGCAAACCTCATTTGAACCTTATCAAGCAATCCAAATTCCAATCGAACTTAATCGCTGTTGAATTCAAACTCGAGCTGAACCATGTGACGTAGCCTGGGACCCCTATATTGCCTCCACCCAATACACACTTCGACAAATTAGTGTGATCCCTTTTTCTATGCTCATTTTTACATGTTCGATTAGGGTGCAATCTACTCATGTTAGTACTCATGCAACCTTCACCTCAATCATGTTGCAACCCACATGCCCTACTCATCCTCCCTAGACAACTCTCTATCATAGGATTTATTAACACTTAGATTTTCAAATCTTGGTGTTAGTGGACTAGAGCAGGGTATCAATCAAATCAATCATAGGAGTTTCTCTTGTAGCAAACCAATTCATAACATACGAGGAAGCCAATAAGCTAGTTATAACATTGAGGAATAAACATGGAAAGGATGTAAACATTGTTGGAGATAAAACATTCAATTTTGTTTACTATGTCGCTTTGGGAGCATTTTCAAAGATTGATTCTCTGTTGTTGTTATACGGGAAAGTCAGTGATCTTGTCATAACATGGAGAAACAAGAATAGAAAGGATGGAAATATACCTAGAGATAAAACATTCAACTATGTAGATTATGTTGCTTTGGGATCATTTTTAATGATTGTTTCTGTATTGTTGGCCTAGTGTTCCTTGGGGATGTATCCCTCATGGTAGTTGGCATGCCCCTTACGTTTTCCATGCTCTTGGAACAGGGGCACGCTTGGGAAAATATTTATGCATGTCCCCTTTTTGGGAAAATGTGGGGAAAACGTAGGGGGGAACATTTCCCCTATGTGGGGAATGCCTTTTCCCAAAAGGGGGACTTTTGGGCATCCCCCCCCCCCAAAAAAAATGGTGCTTCTAGGTATCCCTCCACCAAAGGTGGACTTTTGGGCATCCATTTAGAAAAGGGGTGCTTTTGGGCATCCCTCCACCAAAGGGGGGGTTTTGGAAGTTCCCTCCAAATTTTTGCCTATAAATGCTTTAAAAAAGCAATATTGAAAAACCCTACCTCACTTTAATTTTTATTTTCCTTGAACCATCGTAATTTTACAATGGTTCAAGTTTTCAAACCATGGAATATGTGACAATTCTACTGTAGGACCCTAAGTGAGGTTTGAACCTTCAGATTTGGGTGAGGGTCCTGCAACACTGAGAGTGTCTTTTTGCTTGTTGGTCTATGTTTTTTTTGCAGTCATATTTCATTTCTAGATTTAGCGAGACATTAAGCTAACTCCTAAACTGCATCCCCAAGAGGTATTGTTAGGCATTGATCTATTAACCTATGTTTGCGGGTATTTAGAATAGGGAAGCCTCCCTTGGCTTCGTAAGTGTTGGCCCAAAGAGTGGGGACTCATGTCGAGGTGATAGTGGGCACTTGTCTAGTATAGTACCACCTAACACGTTGTGAGGACCTTGACGAGATTGCCATTTTGGGTGATAACTAGATGTAATCTTGGAAGATTTCTTGGTGGCTTTTCGTTCCTTGGATAACATCTTTTACACCCAATGCTACACTGCTAATGTGTGTTTGATTGAAACACAAAATCAAATTTTGGTGTATAGTGGAAAACTTATTAACAACCCTAGGACAAAAGCAGAACTTGATTAGACTAATCTATAACTTTAAGAGTAAAAAGCATAGCAGGAAGCAGAGTTCAGTGGTGCTCAATTCAGCAGAGGCCGAGTACATGACAGTGAGTTTGGCGAGTTGTGAGGTTATTTGGCTTTACAAGAGGCTCATAGGGTTACTTGGTTTTGAGTTGGGTCCCATATTGATTCACTGTGACAATTAGAGTTGCATCAAACTCTCAGAAAATCTAGTGTTTCATGACAGATCCAAGGATATAGAGATCATGTACCACTTCATCAGAGACGGGCTTTAGAGGGGAGTTGTGAAGCTTATGTATATCTCCATAGATGGGCAGCTTGTAGACATTCTCTCCAAGCCTCTAGTGAAGGGGAGGTTTGTTTTCTATAGGGACAAGCTAGGGGTGGTGTAGAATACCTTTCTCACTAGGAGGGAGGGTTGATGTTGATTGTTTAGATAGGTGCTTCTGCATAGGTTAGGTGTCAAGTATGCAGAAGATGTCCAAAGGTTTCTTTAGGTACTTGCTTATGTTGAGCAAGTGACTTTTATGATTTCCTTCCTAAGTTTAAGTTAGAGAAAGCACATAAAAAATAAATGATTTAATGTTGACTATTAAGCGAAGGTTTCTAATGAAAATGAATTTAATTCATTTTAGTGAATTAGGTCTAATCTCTACCGTTGATCTCAAGTGAGGCTTTGGATCTAATCCTAGCCACCCAGCACTTAGGAGATTAGGGTTAAGGATTTGGCTTAATGAAAATTATAAAAGAAGCCTAAGGGAGAGGCGGAAGACACATCAAATGCTTGGGAGAGAGATTTTCTGAAAAGAGACTGAAGAGAAGAGAAAAGTGTGCAATAAGGTGATTTTGGGAGAAGGACTAGAGGAGGTCAAGTTTCTTGACAGTGGAGGTTGAGACTTGGAGAGGCTGAGTTTTTCCCAGTCAGGTTTGCGCAAGGGAAGGATGATGAATTTCTCTAGTGCACAAGGGGCTGTACAGGTTGAGGAGGAGGCTGAATTTGAGGTGGAGATCGAGTTATTTCCTTGGCTGAAATTTTCACAGGGCCAGGAATCCAGGTTCTATTGTACTGTATTTTCTATGTATTCTCTGAGGGTCATTTTCCATGTTAGTGGAGCCCTAATTACCCTGAGTAATAGAAAAATGAAAGAGAATTTGTTGGGTAAATTTCTGCTGTTTTTGTGACTGATTTTCTATTAAATATCCACTGCAAATTATTTAAGTAATGCTAGTGTATTTTTTATTCAGCCGTTTTCAAAAGAATTAATTTTTTGGGGTGAATTTAATTTCTGGGTATAAAATAATTACTGAGAATATTGAATCAGATCTAATATTGAGAAATTTAACAATCCACTCTGGCATCTGCTCTTACCATCCATGTTTATCCAATTCCTAAATGCTTTCTGTGCAAAGCTTTTTGAAAAGACTAATTTGACCAATTCTACAATACTGTAAATTTACCGAGTCTCACACCTGAGTTACACTTGCACCTGTGGCTACCTACCATTGTCGAAAATAGATTAGAAATAAATACTTAATAAACAAATAGAAAAGCAGCTTAACATCTTGTACTGGTATTTCTTTGCCATATTAAACAATTGTGAGGAAATAGTGAAAGCCTTATGTGATCGGCTTGTTTTGATGGATTTTCTTTGTTGTAATCCACAGAAATTTGTGGATGTGTTTATCTTGTTTTCTTTTTTCTTAATCCGTGGCAAAAAATCATAATTTCATTACCAAGAATAAAATTACATTCTTCACATGTTTCATAGCATGTCCTGATTTCATCAGCATAATCCCAATTTAATCCACATAAAAGCTTTATGTCACATAAGGCCTTCCAATCAAAGAGAAAATTGCAGTACATATAAGCCTTCAAAAGGCACCACCATAGAAAGGCATCACCATACAGTCTAAAAAAACCAAAATGCAAACTCAGAAACAACCACAGAAGACAGTCCTAACTGATTAACCCATACCAGCGCTCTCTCATGGAGAGCCTCAACTGCAATATGCATATCATCATGACATCACACCAATAAAGCAAAAAGAGATCTGAAGGCCGTTGGTTCCCCAAGGAAACATCTTCACTTATGTAAAATAAAAGAAAAAGAAGATGATCATATTCTGAGAATTGACCATTCTCATATTCCCAGATATGCCATTAACCTGCATCCAGAGATGGACCAGCCTTTGATAAACCATCTGCCAGATCATTCCTTTCCCTGTAAACATGGTGAAAATAAATTTTATTAAAGGTAGCAGATATAGCTTGGATTTCCTCAGAAATGGGTTTAAGCAAAGGTTTTCAAGGGCATATAACCCTCACATTTAATTAATTAATCACCACAAAGGAGTCACCAGAATTTTGTATTTTAGTAACGCCTTTTTCTGCCTCAAGCATAAGAACTAGTTTCAAAGCCATAAGTTCTGCATAATTATTGAACCGCTTCCAATACCAACTTTAAATTTTATAAAATGTTCATCCTTGAGGTACAGAAGACCACCTTGTGCAGCACCATCAAAATTAGCCGAAGCACCTGATCCATCCACCTCTTTTACAGAAATTTGCCTTTGGGGTTTAGCATTTTTAATTGTTCAGAGCAATTTGGAATGTTTGACTCTTAAGCGGTTAAGCGGTGCATTGAATAGCTGGAATATATTTATCTTCAAACAGGCTTGCATTTCTTGCAAGCCATATGCCCCAGGCAATAATAATTGGCAATGCTTTATGGCCCTTAAAAGGATCTGTTCTCTCACCAGCTCCTCAAGCAATCATCTAAGGAATCTGCCCTCCAAGCATTTTTCAGCACTGACATGGGCTACACCTCCTTCCATACCTGAGTAGTAAAAGGAACCTACTGGGGCCCTATCAACTGTCTGGGGCTTCTCCTCTTCTACCTTGCAAAGAGAATACCTACTGGGGCTTCTCCTTTTCTACCTTGCAAAGAGAATACCTACTGGGGCCCTATCTACTTCTCCTCTGTAAATATTCCCATGTAAGAACCTTGTTAATAGCTGGCCACATAAACATCCTTGATTTACAAGGACATTTAAATTTCCAAATAAGCTTAGATCACCAATCTGCATTCCCCGAAGCCTCACCTTCACGCACAACCTTGTAACCTATCCTAGGAGTATCCCTCCCTCCAGTGCGGTTCCTTGACCAAATCAATATGCGTTTATCTTCTTGTTAACCAGTGTACTGTAAATATTTTGTCAGTCAAAGTAATAGACATTCCTTTGCCTGTATTTCTTACTCTTGATCATGTAAATCATTTGAAGAATATCCAATTGTGTGGCATAGTACCATATATAATTGTGACTGGTCAGATTTTTCTTGAGGCATCTTCACAGATATTAATAGCTCAAACAACATTGAAGCTTTCCATCTTGGCCACCTCAAAATTATTCAAGTGTAAAGGAAACTAACTAGTCACTTGTATACACATTGCAGAATGGGATAATAAGGAGGATGAGAAGGATGCATTACAGCAGTGGGAAGATGATTGGGATGATGATGATGTGAATGATGACTTCTCCCAGCAACTGAGAAAGGAGCTTGAGAGCAATCCAGACAAAAGTTAACGTTTTATACTTTTATTCAGAGGATGGCAATAGACTTCTATGAACATGCCATTACCTATTAAGGAATCTGCTTGACGTTTTAGGTATTGATGCTCTAGTAAGAAAGCAGCAATAGCTAGCAATAAGTTGGCTTTGCTATAAAACTAGCAGTAACTAGAATTCAGTGAAATGCCATACAGTTCACTACGTTGATGTGTTGGATACCTTAAACAATTGAGGCAATGAAGCTATTCCGAAGTCTATAAGTATTCTGCATATAGATAGTTGAAATTTTTATTATCAGTTTCAGGAAATGAATATAAGATGCGTAGATCAAGGTTAGGCTAGAATTCCTTTATAATTTTTGAACTATGCAGAACTTTTTCTTTGCTGGCTGAGTGTGCGAGGAAGGTTATTTCCCTGTTATACTTTTTTATTTTGCCGTTTTTTTCTGAACATGTTATTATTGCCAACTACTAGAGTTTCTTGAAGGGTGTTTTTTTTTTTCAAAGAGACTGTAAGATGTTTATTGCCATCACAGTTCAACGGATTGCTTATACTGATTATTGTCTAAACCTGGCTAGTCTTGTATAATTGTATTGTCTAAACGTTTTAATTTCACTTGTTTATAACAAATTAGTGCAATAATTTGAATACAACTATCTAGCCATTTGGATGAGCTCTTGCTCCTGGTATGGACTTATCTGTTAAATAAAATAAGAACTTGTTACAATTGAGAGGCGAGGGACTTCACCCCATTGTGTGTGTGCTTATAAGATTGCCCGCCATAATATATGCACTTTTTCACGTATTGTGATATTCAGTCTCTGCCTGGGAGGCTTTAAAAACACCCCCCAATATTCCTTGTCTGTCATTCATTTTCAACGTGACATTTGGCTTTGACTCAGAGGCGTGCAGATAATTCACTGTAAAGAACAACTTTGACTCCTTGTTAAAAAGGACAATAAAATTGAAGAGAAGACTTCCTCTCTTTGCATTAGAGTTGTATTAACTCCAAGATCTTAGTTTTAGAAAAATTTTGTGAAGTCCCTGCCTACTTTATGATGAGCATTGCATAAGATGAAGTGCTGTGGAGAAGCATTTCACCTTTGGGACATATATTTATGGATCAAAAGTAGGCATCCCTTGTTTACCTTACAGTAGCATTGCATTGTAGAATCTTTGTGAAATCCTGTGTTTACCATGGTATTGCATAAGATTGAAAATAAATATACTGATACAGAAATTGAAATGCAAAAAAATTGATATAGGTTTTTTTTTGAACTAGAAATCTGTGCCCGGTCGCAGAGAAATACATGGGGATTGCATCTTCAAAGTTCAGATTTGACCAAAAGACCTGTACATGTCTGACAATCTACACAAAAGACAAGAAGAGCTACCAACCAGACTGAAATCATGCTTTCATGAGTGCAAAAAGACTCGATAATATGACTAACGGAGCATGCAATTAGAAAAATTGCATGGCTGCGCTAGACAAACTACAGATGCTCAATAGAAATTATATCAGACTGCATGCTTACAAACAAGACCCAAATCCAATCAGCAAACTTGCTGGAGGTACTAGTCACTGTTTGTAGCTGGCTTGTTGAGATCAATTTCACGATGGCCTATATCCTCCTGGTGCCTGTCTGGAGTTGCCTGGGCATTTTTGATTAATTTGAGGTCCATAACCATGCTCCTGAGAGCATCAACTTCATTAACCAATCCTCCTGGTGCCTGTTTGGAGTTTCCTGGGCTTTGTTGATTAGTTTGAGGTCCATAACCATGCTCCTGAGAGCATCAACCTCATTAACCAATCTAGAAAGCTGAAATTGAATGAAATTGAAGAGATAGGATCTTATCTGTAAGATCAATCTGATGCTTTCATGAGTGCAAAAAGACCCGACAATATGACTAATGGAGCATGCAATTAGAAAAACTGCATGGCTGCGCTGGACAAACTACAGATGCTCAACAGAAATTATATCAGACTGCATGCTTACAAAAAAGACCAAAATCCACTGTGCGAGCTTGCTGCTAGTCACTGTTTGTAGCTGTCTTGTTGAGATCAATTTCACGATGGCCTGTATCTTCCTGGTGCCTGTCTGGAGTTGCCTGGGATTTTTTGATTAATTTGAGGTCCATAACCATGCTCCTGAGAGCGTCAACTTCATTAACCAATCCTCCTGGTGCCTGCCTGGAGTTGTCTGGGCTTTTTTGATTAATTTGAGGTCCATAACCATGCTCCTGAGAGCATCAAATTCATTAACCAATCGAGAAAGCTGAAATTGAATGAAATTGAAGAGATAGGATTTTATCTGTAAGATCAATCTGAGCACGAGACATTTGGCAAAATTTTACTTGAAGATCATAATCTTCTTCATCTGCTCTGTGTAGAGCTTCATGGGAAGCCAAACAGTGAGAGCATGGGCTACCTGCTGAAGAGGACTTAGAGTTCGAATCCATGTCCATAAGACCACCCTGAGAAAAGACCCAATTCCGATTTAAAATGATACGTCACAGTTTGAATGACCTTGTCAGATTTAAGTTGGGGAGAGATTTGTGAATTCTATTATGCTTTGTAATTAAATTATCAACTAGGGAACTACTATCATGAAAACCAGGCAGAGATTGTAAGCAGACCAAGGGTGGTGCCACCTCTTCAAACACATGGACCTATGGAAATTGCCCAAAGAAAGAGACGTCCAAGGCGCCGAAATAACCAATGATTACAGTCCCATTTATAACCGTTTATAACATACCAATAAACAACCCTGGGGCCAAAGGAGATGCCTAGGCCCTGCTATTCAGATCCAAATTGAAGCAAAGAACAGAGTTATAAACTAGAAATGCAACAATACCTTCTTGAGATGTCCCAGACCAGGCCTCTTGACCTCCGAGCCAGATAGCACAGAGTTCCAGAAAATCCGTGAGCTGAAATGCCTCGCCCACCGAATGTTGCCCAGCTGAACAATTGAAGCCTAAAATGGAGCTCTTCACAGAGTTGTTGCAAAGAGGATTGCATGGACGCCACAATTGAATCATTGAGCCGAACCAGAACCCAATTCTAGACCACCTGGGAAGAAGACCCCCTCGGAAGGAGAGTCGCAGCATAGAATAACTCGGAAGTAAAACCTCCTTCCGATTTAACATAATAACCCGTCATTTGACACGAACTCCATCTCCACAGCATTAAATTTCCCAGTGTATTGTCCGAGGAAATTCATCATTACACTGATTGAAGGGAAATTCCAATGCTGGAGCAGGTGAATACTAATGTTTCGAGCATGCGAAACTCAGATACGATTGCATGACGCTGTGACTTTTACCTTGACATGTTCCTAAAGGAGATCCAAACAGATATGATTGCAATGATTGCAAGAAGCGGGGTATGATAGGGAGGGGAAATATATGGGGAGGAAGAATACAATGATATTGCTTTTTATTCTTAGCCATATTCCAATATAAACAGAACATAAGGGAGGTCCTTATATTCAAAGACATGAATTCAATTAGGGGATGGGGCATCTGTTCCTTTGATCATTGATTACCAGCTCAACTTCCAGAGAGCAAGCCTGGTTTGCCATCATGTCTGTGTCCATTTTGTTGTTTCTGAGGATGTGATAAGAGTTCCTAGAGCGAAGACTTGCCATTAGACTTTTGATTCTTTGAAGCACCCTAGCAAGAGAGTTGGAGAGTCATCTTTTGGCTTATTTTCATTGGTAAGATATTGAATCATAATTAACGAGTCCCCAAAGATGATTGTCTTCCACACCTGTCTTTGACAATGAATAAAACTTGCAGGAGCCCATATATCTCAGTTTTGATTATTAGATCTACTTCCTATTCCTCATGAGATCTTTTTTGTTTCAATTAATCCTTTGGGATTAATTAGAATCCCTCCCCCTCTTGCCACCTCTTTGATATAGAAATTAACAAAACATTAATAGTCAGTATTATTTTCTCCCCTCATTAAATACCTGTCATTGCTTGTCTTTGTATTTTGTATTGTAAATGTTTTTGGGAAAAAATGATACAATACGAGAAAAAATTTCCCAGACATTGAATCAAATATTTACCTATCTATCCATATAAAATCTTTTTAAAGAGTCTTAGATGCTGTCGGCATCTTGGAAAAAATGTCTATATTTTCATAATTTTCCAAAATTTTGATGGTGTTATTTTCAAAACCTTCATTTGCTATAAATATCATAATGCTATCCCCATCCCAAGTGACAAGTTCCAGCTTTACTGTAATTTAATTTTTAAAACTTTAAAACTTATTTCTTCTTAATTTGTTTTCCACATCTTGTGCCCTTAACAACGAATCTATCTAATTACTTTAATTTATCTTTATCTTGATAATGACCAATATAAACCACAAATCTATCTAATTACTTTAATTTATCTTTATCTTGATAATGACCCATACAAATACAAATTGTCAATAATTGACAACAAATCTATCTAATTACTTTAATTTATTTTTATCTGACCAATACAAACTGTCAATAATTACAAGGATATCCAAAACCAGTGCCCATTCAAAAGCCAATGCCCATTCAAAGTAAATGTGTTCAAAACCAGTGCCCATTCAAAAACCAATGCCCATTCAAAGTAAATGTGTTCCTTAGGAACAAAAGGAACATTTAATCAATGATCAACATATTTGAACTATTATCATGTCCTTATTAAAGGGAAATAATGCATAGCAGTAATGATAGGACAAATAAGAAAATAATTAAATAAATGTACGAATAATGGTTAAAAACATTTCTCTAGCATTAACACTATTTACAACACCTTGAAATAAATAATATATAAAGGTTAGAGTATATAATCTCAGCAAAGTTATAATATGTTCTATATGGTTAAACGTTTTGGTTTGATTTTTTTTCGTCCTTTTTGATTAAAAAAGGCAAACAAATGGTCTAAATAGGCACCTACCATTAAGTTCATTTTCTTTTTCATGTATACGTTCTTTCACAATTTGCTATTTCTATATATGCTCTTTCCCAACATCTTTATCATGAATTTAATAAATATCCAGCAAGTGCATCATTCTGTACCATATAAAATTACAATTTCAAAAGAACCAATTGCATAGTCATTGAATTAACTTGGAAAGAGTCTAAGAAAAACACTTGGGCAAATTAATTTTGGAAGAAACTAAAAGGAACACTTAAACACTAAAATGTATGCTTGTGTAGTTGGACATATTTTCAAAAGAATATTTTAAATGTGAGATGTTTTTGAGCTTGATGTTTGATGTTCATTTTCTAGCTAGAAATTATAAATGTGAGATGTTTTGAACTTGATGTTTTGGGTGAAAAATAAAAAAAATTAATTGCTAAGAGAAATTGAAATTAAATTGGAGAGAATTTTAAGAAAAATGTTGAAAGTGTTTTGACATGACGATTATTATAAAAATATATGTTTTTTTAGTACAGTATATGTCATTGTAAATGTTGTGTGTTTGTTTGTAATAGAAAAATGTGGCTGGAAAAATAGTCAACAAGTTAAATTAATATTTCTTACAAAATGAATAGAGAAAAATGTAAAAGATAGAACACGCAAAATTAGAGTCTATAACAATTGGGTTTGACCCTTGAGGTGTGGGACCATTGTTTTGTATGAGTTTAGTCCTCTTTGGGTTTTATGCTTAAAGCTCATGGGGAGGGGTTGAGGGTGCAAGCCACATGGGGGGAAATAAACTCGCACAAATGACATCTAGGCTCAATTGAGTATCGCACAATCTTGGTGACAGCATTGCACTAGTGAGAATATTGTTCTCCTTTTAACGTTAGGGATGTCCTTGACCTAGGCTTTAACTTGTTGGAAAATAAAAATAAAAAAGAAGAGAGAGAATTAAAAGTAAAAATACTTAAATAAATAAAATATAAAAATTAAATTTTATTAAGGTAAAAAAATGATGAAAATTGAAAGAATGAAATAATAAAAAAAATATTAGAAGAGGTGAAACCTAAATATGAGCGGATGAATAAAACTAAAACTGAACCAAACATGGCTCACTATAAATCACTTTTAAAACCATACAAACTACTCGTGATTATGATTTTTGTTCTCTTCCCCACTTCTTCTTGTTTCCCTTGCAAAACCATCTTCCTATCTTGCATTTATTATTGCTCTTTTTCATTTCCACTCCACATATCTTAGGTTACTATTCTTGGTTTCATTGTTGTGTTTTTATATCATTGAAGTTTTCTTCTCCCAATCTTGGGTTCCTCTATTTTTTGTTCACTTGGATCCATGAAAACTTGGCACCCCATCACCACTCACCATAAGGACCATAACAAGCGTTTCATGATGCCATTTTCTTTTCTCTTTAACACCCATCAACCTATTCATATATCTCTCACTTAATATCTCTTCTCTCATATCTTTGTTGATATTCATTGTTCTCACTCTTTGCTTCTTTGTTTCTTTTCTAGTTTCATTGTTACACTTCATGTCCTTAGGGTTTTTTTTTGGCAATTTTGGATTCCTCTATCTTTAAATTTCCTTTTTGATTCTTCCCGATTTCACTTGATGGTCAATGTTCTCCTTCATCATTTCATTTGAAAATTTTCCTTTAAATTTGTTTATTATATTTGCCCCACTTTTTCTTATTATGTTAATTTCATATTATTTTTTTTATTGATTTATATATTTTCCTATTGGCTACTTCTAAGTAGTCCATTTCTTTTATTATGATTGAATATCAATTTTAGTTTTGCCTTTTACCTTCGCTAATTTATAGTCACATTTTTTAATATTTATTAATTTGACACATTCATTGTTTCTTCACCTGTTTTTCTCCTTTGTGTATCTACGAGTAGTTAACATTGCAATTTTTTTTTTAATCTTTTCATTATGCTTCGAAAAATTAATAAAGTGTTCCACTTGAAATGTCCAATTCAAAAGCATCACATGCAATGATAATAGAGAAATATTTAGCTTCAATTAATAATGCCCTAAATCTTCTCCATTATTTTACATTGATTGAAGCAAGATGCACTTCATATCTTAGTATGGCTGGTATTTCTCTCTTTTATGTACCAATGAATATGTAGCATTTGCAATATTGCCTTTTAAAATTTTTTTACCATGCCCTTGAGAATGGATGAAGTGTTCCACTCGAAACATTCAATTTGAAAGCATTCCATGTAGTGATAACATAGAAATCTTAAACTTTAGTTAATAATTCCCTAAGCCTTTTATATTATTACACCAAGAGAAGTGAGGTGCACTTTCTATCCCAATATAGTGAAAAGGTGACATGCATGTGTGTTTGCCCATAACACTTTGCTCAATTTGGATGAGATGTATGACCATTGTGAATAATACATCCTACATTGAATTTTTCTATGGTGTGAGATTGATGGGTTTAAGTATTATGTAGTAGATCAATGGTTGGTTGACAAAAGAATAATAAGTGTTGTGTTGCATTGAAACAACAATCAATTTTAGGTTGTGACAAGAAGCAATAAGTGGGGCACTTCAATTTGAGGTTTTAACTTTCTAAATTTTGGTGATTAATCAATGCTTGAATGGGTGGAATCCTGGCGAGTGTATCAAGTATCATGTTAGACTCTAGTCCAATATTCATTGTCCATAATTTTAATAACTAGTAGCATGGATGATTGCGATCAAGAACATATATTTGTTACGAGTTAATACGAACAAAGTGGTGAGAAAATTAGATGATGAAAAATAACTTGAAGGCATGGTGATTTGTATTAAGTGAGATTTGATGCAAAGAAACAATAAGTAATTACTCCAAGTAAATTGTTTATAATAGATGACATTTTGAGAGGTGCATGTTACAAAAGATGCTAACACACTTTAAAAGACAATGTGGGAAATGCATGAAACTTCAAACAAATGTACACTTACCCTGAAAATATACACTTTTTTTCTTTGAAATAAATGGGAGAAGGTTATTCTCATTTAGACCATTTATAAAAAAGAAAAGTTATTTGAGATCAATTATTAGCAATTGGAGAGAAGATATAGATGGGGATTTTGAAGCAATCACCTTGAAGAGTCTTTCCCCATGGTTTGGAAATTTTATTAGAACATTGAATGTTAGAGTAGAGTCCACAAAAGTAATTTGAGATGTACGCTTTATTGCTTCATAAGGACAAGTGTGAAAAACTAATTTAGAAGTGGAAGTAATGGTGGAGCATTGAAGAACGCCATTGTAGAAACATTTAAAAAAGTAGGATGGAGAAAAAACTAGTGCAGGAGAACCACTATGTACAAACCAATTGCACATGCCACTTGGAGTCCAATTGGTAGCAAGTTAAATGGACTCGATTGTAGGGAAAAACTTCACAGTTAAGCATGTTTGATCCAAAGGACTCTTGGGATGAGTGACCTCCCAAGGAGTCTTGGTTATCAATGCAAGCCTCAAAAGTGATGATTGATGATATGCAATTTATTTCAATAGCTTCATCCTCACTTCTTTACCCCTGTGAGCATCACTCATGTAGTGGGTGGTAAGAGGACTATTGAAAATCATGAGATTTTGGTAAGTTTTGACTAATATTAATGCACAGGGCTTGATTGTAGGGAAAAACTTCACAGTTAAGCCTGCTTGATCCAAAGGAGTCTTGGGATGAGTGACCTCCCAAGAAGTCTTGGTTATCAATGCAAGCCTCAAAAGTGATGATTGATGATATACTATTTATTTCAGTAGCTTCATCCTCACTTCTCTACCCCTGTGAGCATCACTCATGCAATGGGTGGTAAGAGGACTATTGAAAATCATGAGATGTTGGCCAGTTTTGACTAATATTAATGCACATGGGTTATAGATTAAAGACTTAATCTATACAAATAATCCAAAAAATGATGTCACACATGTTGAATTGTGGAAGCCTCTCAACACTCAAATAAAATAGTCATGGGAGCTCTAATTAAATAGTTCATAAGGCATAATACTTGTTAAGGTTTTGCAAATAGGGTAGCAAGTGTAAGATGCTCCCTCGGAATATCTCGAAATTTCCCACAATTGTTTTTTAGTTTTCTTGGGTTTTTCACTAAGCAGTTTTCTCAAACAATTTGTGGGTATATAGCTATAGGTGCACTTTTATATAAATTTAATGCCACATAGAGATACACAGTGCCAAAAGAGACTAATAAAGACTTTAAATTAACAATATATGGTTTATATTATACTCATAAAATATGAATACCAATGTTAACAACTTGTAACAACAATATACATTAGAGATTTATGTCATTGTTAGGAACAAACACAATAATATAGTTTATATTCACCTCTAGAATGACTCAAAAACATACCAAAAATTAATGGTACCGTTTAGAGGTAATAACAATGCATAAACAGTTTATAGATTTGCTTCAAAAAACTCAGAAAATACCTCCTACATATAACAATCTACTTAGCTCGAAACAAGGGGATACATTGTGGCAAATTCAAAGAGAAATACACTGATATATGAGAACAAACTTCACAAACTCCTATTTGAAGATGATTGGTACAATATGCTGTATGGTTTCATGGCTATATTACTCCACAAATAGTGAATGCAGACCAAAATATCTCAACCTATATTGATGATAGAAATCAATTCCTCAAACAATAGATGCAACCCATAAATATTTCCACACAATGAGCAACTTGACTAGCAAGAAGTGATGGTTCTTTACCTCTTCAAATATCACCCACAGTTTGATAAAGAAAGGGGATCTCAATTTCCATTACATTAGTAGTCTGAATGGACACAAGGAAGAGACTTGACCCTCTTTTAAATAACCACACGACCTCCACAAGTGATTGCAATTCGCCCCTTTTACAAGAGGGATTCAACCCCACAAGACAATTATTCTCTCAACAACAAGTATGACTGGCAAACAAAAAAAAGAGCAAACTTAGCTAACAGGAAGGGATTTCAACCTCCAGGAAAGATACAAACTCAGCCTCCCAATATCGCTTTAAATTTGGCTTGTAAAAAGAAATTATAGAGTATCAAATAACATAAGATAAAATCAACTGATAACACCTTGTATTCACCTCCTCTTTGCCATTATTTTCTTCTACTTCGAAAACATTGAAATCCAATGATGAAATCTGAGTGATATTGTTCTCATAGTAGTTAGGGTGTATGGTTTCAACACCGAAACCAACAACCAAAATGAGGGGTTCCCAAAATCCCAGACTCTTCCTCAAGAGTTCTCTATTTTATTTTTTTAAGTGAACAAAAATGCAAGAATGAAGAGAGACTCTTCATTTTCGCTTTTTATAACTCATTTGCCACTTTTGCCACTTTTTTACCTTTTCATTTTAATAAATTCATTTGTGGGTTTTTTTCACTTTATAATTTAAAATTGACTTTTCATTAGTCTAGGATGCATGTCCTTTTTTCACCACTTTATCTTTTGTAATGTTTTCTTCTAAGAGCATTGTGTTCCCTTAAATATTTTCTCCCACCCTAGTCTACGAGAACATTATTAGGCTAGCAAATCCCCTTTCTTATGTCTCCTAAGTGGATTGGGACATTACAATCCTCCTCACCCAAGGTTGCTTGCCCTCAAACAACTTTAGTCCCAGATGTTGGAGCACCTATTCCTCTTCCCATGTGACATCTTCAACATGCAAATCATTCCATTTCACTTGGTACTCCTTATTAGTCATGTTTCTTAAGTTCCGCTCCCTTACATCTAGAATTTCGTCCAGAACTAGAATCAGTTCCCCTTCCTTGTCTAGTGGTGGAAACTCGATAGAAGTGACTAAACGCTGTCCTAGGGCCTTTTTTAGGCTAGAGACATGGAAAACATTGTGAATCTTACACTCCTCAGAAAGCTCTAGCTCTTAGGCTACTTCACCTACACATCTCATAATCTTGTAGGGCCATAGAATCTAGGCTTCAACTTCTCTGCCCCTTTCATTTTGAGCGAAGACTGTTTGTAGGGTTGTAGATGAAGATACACCAGGTCCCCAACCTTAGCTACACTTTACTCGATCCTTGTTTGCATAGATTTTTTTGTTGGTTTTGAGTCATCCACAAATTGTCTTTGAGGACCCGTAGTATGTCCCGGCTCTCTTGAACCCAATCCTTAGCTATAGGGGCTAAACTATCCCCAAATACCTAATCCACAAATGTTGTGTCTTCATATCCATAGAAAACCTTGAAGGGTGTCATCCCAATTGACATGTGGTAAATGGTGTTATAACAATGCTCTCCTAAGTGTAACCACTTCACCCATGATTTTTAGTGTCTAGATACATAGTTTCTAATATGGTCCTCCAACCATTTGTTGACTATCTTAGTTAGTCCATCAATTTGTGGGTGGTAACTAGTACTAGGCGTTAGCTTTGTCCCAACAAACCTAAACAACTCCTTCTAGAATCCTCCCATGAACCCATTATCCTTGTCACTCATAATGATCTTTGATAACACATGCAATTCGAATACTTCTCTAAAGATCAACTCTACCACCCGTACTGTTGAATATTTGGAAGGTACGGCGAATAAGTGTGCAAAATTTGTGAGCCTATTTGTCACCACATAAATATTGTCCTTTCCTTGCACCTGGGGCAAAACCATGATGAAATCCATGGAGATGCTCTCCCATTTTTGTTCAAGAGTGGGAAGCAGTTGAAGTAACCTTGTCGGATGAGTATGCTCTACTTTGTTTTGTTGGCAAACACTACATTCTCTCACAAACCTCAACACATATGTCTTGAGGCCCTTCCACGTGAACCTTTCCCTGATTTGTGTATAAGTCTCAGGTACATCGGTTGGCCTGCTATGGGTGAGACATGTGCTGCCTACGTGATCTTTTCCTTGAGTTGAGACTCTAGTACCAGGTAAATCCGACCTTTGGAGTAAATAATGTCATCAATGACACGATTCTTGTCATCTTGGATTAGTCCATTAAGGATCTCACAACCAATTTTTTTGTTGTTGGAGTACTCCACCAGCAGGAGGATTTCCAATCACCAGAAATCTCCATAAGAGAGAGGGTGGATGTCATTTTGGAAAGGGCATCTGCTACTACATTGCTCTTGCCCTTCATATCAATCTCAAAATTGTATGCTTGCAGTTTGTTGATCCACTTATGTTGCCTCTCACTCAACTTCTTTTGCTACATGAGGAACCATACGCTGTTATGGTCAATTTTCCCTTTAAATTTGTTCCCCACTAGGCACTGTTTGAAGTTGGCCAGTGCATGCATAATGGCCAACATATCTTAATCATATATAGAGTAATGTCGCTCATAATCCTTGAGTTTGCTCATCTCAAATGCAATGGGGTGGTGATTTTGCATTAACATTGCTCCTATCAAATATGTTGCACTGCGAAAGCCCCTCAAATAAAAGATTCGAAATTGGTTCTAACTAGATATTTCATAAGGAACAATACTTGCTAGGGTTTTGCATATGAGAGAGCAAGCTAAGTAGGCTTGATTGTGGGGAAAATATCCACGATTAAGTGTGCTTGAGCCAAATGAGTCTTGGGATGGGTTACCTCCTATGAAGTCGTGGTTACTAGGTGCAAGCCTTGGAAGTGATGATTGATGCCATGCAATTCATTTTGCTATTTTCCATCCCACTTCTTCACCCTTGTGGGCATCATGCAATGTAATGAATGTTAAGTGGATTATTCAAAATCATGAGATATTGGTCAATTGCGACATATACTCATGAACATGGGTCATAGATTAATGACTTGATCTACATAAATAATCCAAAAAATAATATCACAAATGTCAAAATTGATTAATCATCATTCTTTTATATCTAAAATGATTGAAAGAATAAAATACTTACTATTTCAAGGCATAATTATGTCTTGGCAAGAACCATGATTTCAAAATGAGAATTCTAGCCTCGAAAGCCCATATTTTTTGGTTAGAAACGCCAATATCAACCCCAAAATCAAGAAGTGGTGCCACTAGACCCACATTTTTTTGAGGTCAAAATTAGGATCCTTTGTTACTATGGTCTTAAAATTTGTAAAGTTGAAAACACAAATCTTAAAAGCAATTTTCAAATGGAAAAATGGTGCTCATATGATCTATAATTCGCTGTGGATATTCCATTGGAACAAATTCATCATAATGGTGTTGTGGTAAATTCTACACACAAGGAGCCATTGCTCTGTAATCCTATGCCCTATTAGGATCACCAAACAACAAAAAGGATGGCCAAACCAATTCAACAAATAATCCCCAATTATATGGTCATGTAAGTAGTCCCAATGCAGTTCCTAATGCTATAGAGTTTGAGCGAGTACCTTGCCTCCTCACAGGTTGGTAAAGGGTTTTGGGATTGATGCAAAATTCTCTTGCTCCAATTCAAATATCTCTCTCTTCCACTATCAATCCTAAGCCTACAAAAAATCACAAACAAACATAGACGACAAATAGTCTTTTGCAGAAGTCTGTTGGTTCAAAACATCAAGAAACACATGAATATAAATTGCTACAAACATTAATTTTAAATAAGGGAACATGAATCTTCATTAACGATAAATCAAATGTAAATAAATACCTTCAACTTTGGTGTTTCTCTTCTAATTTTGGAAATATCCCCACTATAATGAACAAGGACTCAGACAACATGTAGCTCTTAAAATTGAATCACAATAGTAGCATCATATGGCTCTCTAGCTCCAACTCTCTCTGATATAACTCTCAAATTATCACTAGCCTAGCCCTCTAGGAAATCCTAGTATAAATAAGAAGAAGAAGCCTCCCAGTATGATGAATATAGACACCTAGGATGAAGAGAAGTTAAGAAGCTTCTCCAATAATGTGTCCTAGCCAACTTGAATAGGTGCGATAAGATGGAGAGTCAAATTGATCTCATAAGAATCATAATGTTGAAAAATGTGTAACTAAGTTTGGTCTTCATAAGTATGAAATGTATTCTTGTAAATATAAAATGAAAAAGAAATTATTATTATTATTGGAGCATGGGTTTCATGCTCAAGTTCTTTTGTAGGTCAAACATCTATTGAGTGCTTTTAGGGTTTGTCCTAGTTATAAGAGTCATTGTCATATATTGAAGACCCTATGGGCACATTGTAAAGTGTAAAGAAATAATTTTTTTTTGTCTTTAAAGTGTCAAAATACCTCCAAGATCAAGTCGGCCTAATGAGCTGTCAAGTCAGCCTAAATGAAGAGCCACGTCCAACCGTGAAGAAGCTTATATATAAGAGGAACTCATCCTCCATGTAGATCATTCACTCTCACTCATCTCTTATGCGAAGAAGCAGAAGAAGAAGAAGTCAAGGAGGAAGTGTGAAGAAGAGGAAGTCAAAGTTTCTGGGCCTTATCTATTCTTCTGGGAAGGTCAAAGTTAGGGTTTTTCTGCGCTGGATCTTCTGGGGTTCGATTTTGAGAAAAAAGAGAAGGGAAGGCAAGTGGTCTCTTAGGACATCCTACTAGTTCTAGGACCCAAGTCAAGGCAAGCGAAGTCAAGAGGAAGGTTATTAGATGAAGATCAAAGTCTCCTAGAGGAGCAACAACAGTTGCAGCAGTTGCTGGGGAGAAGAATTTTCAGATCTACTGGGAGTTCGAAGATATTGCAGTTGGAGGCCATGGTAGACTTGACCTTGGAGGATATTTGTCTAAGTCTAGGTCATGGTATTCGTCAATTAAAAGATTTGAAATATAAAGAAGAGATTTACGGGTTTTCCCCTCAAGAGGAGGGGTTTTGGCCCTGGCTTGCAGCGTATATACTGTGTCACTGTTCTTATTGTTTTGGTAGCTGTTTGATGTATTGCACATTGGAATAATAACGAACAAAGATAATAAGTAAAAAGGTAACACAAACAATGATCAAGTTCAAAGAATTAACATATTCATTTCCCTGTTGAATTCTCAACATGGAATCAAAGCTTTGGTTCTGTAAGGGCATCATGGAGATCTCCTCTACAATGAAGAAGTTCATCAAGAAGATTGCAAGCCATCTCAAGAAAGGTATCAAGGAAGCATGGAGTCTCTTATTCTTTTCAAAGAAGGCATCAATCAATGAAAGAGATGGTCTCTTTTTTACTCTCTCTGGTACATTCCAAGATGAAGACATCTGGGTAATTGATATTGGTGCATCAAGGCACATGACTGGTCACTCCAACCAATTGAAGACCTTATCAAAAGGAAAATTCGCTTACTCTGTGGAACTTGGAGACAATAAAAGCTATCCAATGAAGGGCGTTGGATCAACTTCCATAAAACTCAAGGATGGAAGCAACATCCACCTCAACAACATTCTATTTGTTCTAGGTTTGCACAAAAAATTACTTTCTATTTCAAGTTTAGAAGATCAAGAAGATAGAGTAGCATTCATTGATGGAAAGGTAGTTTTTTGGGGAAAGGACTCAAGCATAGGTCAAGCTAAAGTTATTGGTATCTGAGAAGGAAGGCTTTATAGATTAATATCTCTTGTAAACCAAGCCCTAGTTCACACTGAGATTAGTCCATGTGAACTTTGGCATCGAAGGTTTGGTCATCTACATTTCAAAATTCTTCCAAATCTAAAGGAATATCATGAAAGTGTATGCAAGGGATGTGCATTGGGTAAGAATACCAAGAGACCATTTCGAAGCAGTGCTTTGCAATCAAAAAAAATCTTGGATCTTATTCACTCTGTTGTATGTGGCCCTATGACTCCAAAATCACTTAGAGACCATCTATACTATGTCACATTCATAGATAATCATTCAACAAAGACTTGGGTTTACTTAATGAAAACCAAGGATGAAGTATTTACAAAATTTCAAGAATTCAAAGTTGAAGTGGAGAGCCTTACAGAAAGAAGAATCAAGAAACTAAGATCTGATAATGGAGGAGAATATACATCTAAAGATATTATAGCATTTTGTAAGGAGTTCGGGATTAAGAGGGAGCTGATAGTCCCACACAATCTCGAACAAAATGGAGTTGTAGAAAGAAAGAACATATCCATTGAAGAAAGTGTAAAAACAATGTTACACGATCAAGATCTCCCTAAGATTTTGTGAGGAGAGGCAACTAAGACAATGATCTACATTCAAAATCGATGTCCTCACAGATCTTTAGATAATAAGACTCCGGAAGAAGTGTTCACTAGGAAGAAGCCATCTATATATCATCTCCGAATCTTTGGGTGTCTTGTGTATATTCATATACCAAAGGACAAAAGAAAGAAGCTGGATTCTTCCGGTATTAAGGGGACATTTTTTGGATATAGTAAATCATCAAAGGCCTATAGAATCTATATGAGAGATGGACATCACATTGAAGTTAGTTGTGATGTCATATTTGATGAGAGTATAGCATTCAAGAAGTCAAAAGAACTTTCCATTGATTCTGATGACGAATAACTTCCGATGTTTGAGGAAGAAGTTGACAAGAAAGGAGAAGGATCACACCATGAAGAAGAAGGGCCAATTGAACCTGTTTAACCTATGGTCATTCTTGAAGCAAGGAAAAGACCTAATTGGTTGAAATCCACACTACTTGATGCAAAAGGTTATGGGGCAACTCAAGGATCATTTAGGGAAAGTAAGATATCCAAGAAGTATTCTGGATATGCTGCATACATGACAAAATTAATAGAAGCAGAACCATCCACCTTTGAAGAGGCTATAGAACATCGAGAACGAAAGGATGCCATCAATGAAGAGTATCAATCTATAATGAAGAATGGAGTCTAGGAGATCGTACTTAGGCATGAAAACAAATCTGTGGTTACTTCCAAGCGGATCTATAAGATCAAACATGAAGTTGACGGAAGTATAGATAAGTATAAAGTAAGATTTGTGGCTAGAGGGTTCTCTCAACTTGAAGGCATAAAATATGAAGAAACATTTGCTCCAACAACAAGATATATGGCGATTCAATCATTAGTCTCTCTGACAACATCAATGGGATGGAACATCCACCAAATGGATGTCAAGACTGCAATTCTGAATGGCACTATAGATGAAAAAGTATATATAGAACAACCCTTAGGATTTGAAGTCAAAGATAAGAAGGAATATGTTTGCAGACTGAAGAAAGAATTATATGGCCTCAAGCAAGCACCAAGGGCATGGTATGCTAGAATGGATGCATACCTACAAAGAATAGGCTTCATGAAAAGTTATGCTAACTCAAACCTTTATATTAAGGTTGTAAACAATGAACCTGTAATTATTCTTCAGTATCTAGATGATCTTCTCTTGACAGGTGTAGAAGGTCAAATTGAAGAATGTAAGAAGCAACTGGCAGCAGAATTTGACATGAAGGATCTTGGGCTGATGCATTACTATTTGGGACTAGAAGTCTGGCAATGGCCGAATGAAGTCTATTTGGGTCAAGGAAAGTATGTGAACAAGATTCTAAAGAAGTTTGACATGATGGACTGTAAACCTATGACCACTCCAATGATCACAAACTTGAAGAGACAGAGGAGTTCTGAATCAAGCCCTATGAATCCTTCCAGGTATAGACAACTTGTTGGCTCATTGATGTACTTGGTGAATACTCGACCAAACATATGTTTTGCAGTAAATGTACGTAGTCAATTCCAAGTGGAGCTGAAGCATGATCATTAGATAGAAACAAAGCATATTTTGAGATATCTGCGAGGAACCATCAACTATTGTCTGAAATATGATAGAAGGAATGATGTCCAATTGATTGGGAATGCAAATTCCGACTGGGAAGGTAGTGAACATGATCAAAGAAGCACTACAGGAGGATGTTTTAGTGTAAGATCCTCCATGGTCTCATAGATGAGCAGAAAGCAAGACACTGTTGTTTTGAGTTGTGCTAAGGGTGAAGCAATTTGGTTAAGGAAGCTGTTATCCAACTTATTTGAAGGACCGATGAACCTTACTATGATACTTTGTGATGACACCAATTGGATTCGTTTGTTTGATTATCCAATGTTTCAAGGAAAGACAAAGCATATCAACAACAAGTATCACTATATTCAAGAGCTAGTACAAAATGGTCTGTTGCAACTACGGTATATCTCCACTGATAAGCAAGTAGCTGACATATTGAAAAAATCACTTTTGAACAAAAAGCTTGTATACTTAAGGAACACACTTGGTTTGGTGGATTTGTCCTCCCTAATTCAGAGGGAGAGATAAACACTACATTCTTGTCTTCACTTGGGAAGAAAGAATGGAGGATTGGGTAACCATTTGGCATTCAATACTTTTTGAGAATGTGGTAGGGCATTCAAGACAAGAGTAGTTGTGGACCGATATTCTTTGAGGATTAGCTACCCAAGATAAGAATAGTCCAATGGGAGGTCATACTCAGTGAACACCCGGGTGGGGTATGTACCTTGGGAGACAATGATGATGGTGTCTATATATATCATTGGTCTCGCCAACATTGTGTTCTAATCTTGTGGAGAGATAGAGCTATTAGTCAAGGCCTTGCTATGTGACAATGTTGGTTAATATGATGCTAGACAGATGGCTTACCAATCTGACTCTTCTTATGCGATCTCTTCAGATTGAGAATGACCATGTACCTCTTATGAATACCTCCCTAGTTAAGAGGTAGTGGTGAAAATGAAGTCAACTAACAAACTAATAATACACACTCACACTCATAAAATAAATATTACAAATATAGAAAAACCAGACATGGCGGAAAAGGCATGAGACTTTCCTATAGTCTCTCATTCTCAAGAATTTCATTATTAAAATAATGTTTATGATACATATAAATACATGAGGAAGTTGTCTCAAGATATTGCATCTATCTTGAACAAACTTAGTTGAGAAAATATCTCAACAACACACTAATCTGGGAGCCTAACTAGTTGGAGAGAACCTCTCAACCAACTAAGCCTAAACTGAGTCCTAACCATGAGGAACAAACTAAATCTAGAAAGGTAGGAATAAATCCTAACTTTCATGATTTTAATTAATTTAATTATTTGGACTTAGAATTGTTTTTGATGTGAGAGTGAGGCTAACATTCCCCCCCAGTGATAAGTCCAAATTAAGAACCTGGAACCATCTTCCAAGTTCTCATGCTAAAACTGTTGATCCTCATAAAAAATATTTGCCTAAAAAACCACCAAAGCTGGATGCTGAAAAAACTCAAATCTGAAGAGAACATGAGTCGGCTGCATGTCTGATTCATCTCTGAATGTCACTTGACAACTCCTTCACGTGCCAAGCTACAAAAGAATCCAACTGTCCTTTGCTTGAAATCAGCATCCTGTGTCCACTGACAAAATGTGATGAACGCCCACTGGCGTATCTGCTGATGATGATCGCCCACTGGTTGAAAAAAAACTCACTGTTTCTTTTGTTGTGTTTGAAAACTGCTCACTGCTGATTTTGTTGTCGACCGCCCACTGGTGAATTTTGTTGATGCTCACTCATTGATGAAAATGTCCACTGGTTGCTTCGCTGATTTTGTTGAGACTTTCAGTTTGAAAAACACTGTCAATTTCATTGACATTTTCCCCCCTTTATCAGCTGAAAGGAGAGACAATTTTCTTCAAATTATTTCTGAACTCCCCCCCTTCAGGTGTAGGAGTGTTTCACTAGTGTACTCCCCCGTTCAACTGCACGAGAGTACCATCTTCATTTTTACTGTTGGTTGCAGTATGTGTGAGTGAATTCGATTGTAAAGCTTATACAATCTTCTGACCGTGGATGACCATTCCCAGGGATCAATCCATGAATAATTGATCTTCAATTTGGTTGATTGTTGTTGTTTGCTGCATTGTGTTGATGAATGATTTGACTTGCCACAATGGTGACAAGGATGGAGATCAAAACACTGGTCTTCTAGATGACCGTTTTTTTAACAATGAAGGCATTTTGGTTTGACTGCAACTTCAGTTTACGTGCATGTATATTTGTCTGCAACTTTCTCAGAACTAGCCGATGTGATTTGTGCAAGAAACCTTGCACTAACAAACTTAATGGGCCTTGAATAATCTGGGATATGCAATTTGGCGTCATCTTTGACATATCCTAAGTCTCGTCGATTTTTGTTACTTTGGATTTCTTCCCATGACTTGATGATTGGTTTGGAAGAAAGTTGAACTGGATTAGGGACCACTTCGACACTTGAAGTTGGTTGGATCAGTGACTTGGAATCAACATCTTTATCTTCATCTGTACGGATGAAAGACTTGGAAACATCACTCTTCTGTTGCAACTCATCTCTTTGAAGTTGCGACTCCAGTTCATGAAACCCAATCATTTCATGTGCATGTTGAAGATGCGCTTGAATATCAACAAGAGTTGTTTTGCTAATGTTCACCATGTCACCAGCAAATGATAAAATCAAATTGTTAAGAATTTGGGACAGTTGAATGTGTGTCACCATGTTAGCTTGCTCACTTTGAATTCATACTTGCTTGTACTGTTGTTGATTGTTGATGCTTTAAACACTTGCTAGAGTTTTATAACTTGGTTGCTTGAACTTTTGATTTCATGCTCGCTTGATGACAATTCCTTTGCTTGAATGCTTCACTGACACTTTGTGAATGCTTTAATCAACTTCACACTGGCTCATTTGTTGTAGAGGTCGTGCTTTGAACTTTCGCTCGTGATTTTGACATGCTCGCTTGCTTGGTTGTTTGAATGACATACTCACTTGCTTTGTTGTTTGAATGACACTCTCCCTTGATTTATTGCTTATTGCACTTGTGTTAAACACTGGCTCGATTTTATGCTCACTTGAAGAATAGAATACTAGAATTCACACTTGTTTGATGATGATTGCTTGCTTGAACTTGCTTGATTGATTACTGACACTTTGTGCTTTCTTTAATGTACTCACTGAATTGCTGATTTTAAAAAGGAAGGGTGTCGAACACTGTCGAAAATGCACCCAAGAGACAAATGACAAGTTCAATCTTGATGAATCAGTTGAAAACTTACTTGACTTAATGTATTCACCTTAACAATTCAAATTACGGTGTTAGTTGCAACCGAGAATGCACCCATACAATTCAGTTAAAAAATGTTTTTCTGCAAGTAATACAAAAAGTGTTGATGATGTTGATGTCATCTTGGCTTGAAATGCTTGATTTTGTAGCGTCCTTAACTTGATTGCTTTGATTACATGATGTGAAATGTGCTTGCTTGGAAGATCATCTTATCAAGTTGATGATGTGATGCTTTGTGATTGTGTACTTAAGCTTGATTACAGGAGCTTGATTAAGTGTTCTTATACTTAAGCTTGCTTATGTGCATGTAGTGGTTTAAGCATAATACAAAGAAAGTGTTTTGATAATCTGAACACAAGTCATGCACACGCATTCATTACATATGGTGTACTTAAGATCCCTTTATCCAATTTTAGGCGGATCTAGGACACAAGCACCACAAAAATTATGATTTTATTAATTACTGGAGTATATCATTCTTCAATGTCACAACTTTGTTGTGGAAACTTCTCAATGAGAATGTGACACTGGCAAACTTTGGAAGCAAATTCTCTTCAAAAACTGTCTGCACTGACTCAATCACTCTCAAAGTAAAATATTACTTTGAATTACAATAATGGCTGTCACTTATCTCTCCAAATTTACAAAACACTTGTAGCTCCAAAATATAAAATACACTTTCACCTTATCACTCCAGAAAATTGCACCTTATCTCTCTAGAATAAAAAATTTAATTCACCTCTCTTCAAAATTACATTATTTCTCCAAAACACTCCTTATTACTCCATTAACTTTATAAATATTACAAATCTTTATAATATAGATTATATATATATATAAATTAGATATATAATATATGTATATATATATATAAAATCCACTTTTCACTCGAGAAGACTCCTCCTTATCACTATTAGAAATCTTAAAAAAAATAAAATAAAATAACCTTTATGTAGTCACTTGAAAAAGGTGAACGGTCTCCTTAAAAAAAATCAAAGCATACTTTAAAACAATGCACTTGGAGAAGTTATGACAAAAATTAATTTCAATGTAGGCGTTGAACCTCCAGAAGTAATGTAGCCATGAGAAGTAACTCTTGGGACGCAGACATAATAGGCAACCAACAGAGGCTCAAAACTCAATAACAGCTATTTCAAGCAAGTTCTCAATGTAGGTTTGAAACTCAATATCAGTAAAGAGACTCGAAGCAATTCAGGATTGGAAAGGTCCAAGGATCTGCAGGGACATTCATTGCATTTAAGTATGGAGTGTCCTAGCCATAGCAACAAAAAGAGCGGCTTTGGATGTCCCTTCGTAGGCTACTTCCCTTTAGGATACAATCTACGTTGAACACCAAGAAAATTAAGTCTAAGAAACTGCAACTAGTCGCAAGGTTGAATGAGGTAACCATACACTTCATGGGCACCAACTATTCAGAGGAAAATTCACTGTGGTAGGCTTGCAACTAACTCAGCCATGGAAGCTGTGGTGCTTTGAAAGAAAACATTGCCCCGGTTTCAACTAGCAAAGGACTTAAAGATTTTCAGATTCTTAATAATTTAGAAGATGAAAAGAATGATACACGAGACTCTACCATGAAAGAGAAGAGCCAAATCGGTGAAAAGGAAAGAGTCCCCTGTTCCACTTTTCAGAATTCATCATTTGGTCGTTGTCTTTCATTATGGACATCAGAGTTTTCGAAATGTGGTCCCAATGATGGCAGTTCCTTGGCGTTTCTGAGGTTCCTGATTAGTATTCGATGAACACGGTGGAGGGGCCTAGCTTGGCATTTTGGAAACTTTCACAAGGGCAGAGACCAGTGCAGAGGCTACGGGAGATTCAGTGGTTGCTCTCTTGGGCATCACAGGCGAGTTGATATCACATGAAGTAAACTAACAAATTAATAATACACACTCACACTCATAAAATAAATATTAGAAATATAGAAAAACTAGACATGGCGGAAAGGGCATGATAGACTTTCCTGTAGTGTCTCATTCTCATGAATTTCATTATTAAAATAATGTTTATGATACGTATAAATACATGAGGAAGTTGTCTCAAGATAGTGCATCTATCTTGAACAATCTTAGTTGAGAAAATATCTCAACAACACACTAATCTAGGAGCCTAACTAGTTGGAGAGAATCTCTCAACCAACTAAGCCTAAACTGACTCCTAACCATGAGGGACAAACTCAATATAGAAAGGTAGGATTAAATCTTAAATTTCATGATTTTAATTAGTTTAATTATTTGGACTTAGAATTGTTTGTAATGTGAGAGTGAGGCTAACAGAAAAATATGTAACTAGGTTCAGTCTTCATAAGTATGAAATGTATTCTTGTAAATATAAAATGAAAAAGAAATTATTATTATTATTGGAGCATGGGTTTCATGCTCAAGTTCTTTTATAGGTCAAGCACCTATTGAGTACTTCTAGGGTTTGTCCTAGGTATAAGAGTCATTTTCATATATTGAAAACCCTATGGGAACATTGTAAAGTGTAAAGAAAAAATTATTTTTGTCTTTAAAGTGTCAAAATACCTCCAAGATCAAGTCGGCCTAATGAGTTGTCAAGTCGGCCTAAATGAAGAGCCATGTCCAATCTTGAAGAAGTCGATATATAAGAGGAACTCGTCCTCCATTTGGACCACTCACTCTCACTCATCTCTTATGTGAAGAAGCAAAAGAAGAAGAAGTCAAGAAGTAAGTGCGAAGAAGAGGAAGTCGAAGAAGTCGAAGTTTCCGGGTCTTATCTATTCTTTTGGGAAGGTTGAAGTTAGGGTTTTTTGTGTTGGATCTTCTGTGGTTCGATTTTGAAGTAAAAGAGAAGGGAAGGCAAGCGAAGGTCTCTAAGGGCATCTTACTAGCCCTAGGACTCAAGTCAAGGCAAGAGAAATCAAGAGGAAGGCTATTAAAGGGAGATCGAAGTCTCCTAGAGGAGCATCAGTAGTTGCAACAATTGTTGGGGAGCAGAATTTTTGGATCTACTGGGACGTTGAAGATATTGTAGCTAGAGGCTGTGGTAGACTTGATCTTGGAGGATATTTGTCTGAGTCTACATCATGGTATTCGTCAATTGACAGATCTGAAAGATAAAGAAGAGACTTACGGGTTTTCCTCTCAAGAGGAGGAGTTTTGGCCCTGGCTTGCAACCTATATACTGTGTCATTGTTCTTACTGCTTTGGTAGCTGTTTGATGTATTTCACATTGGAATAATAACGAACAAAGCTAATAAGTAAAAAGGTAACATAAGCAATTATCTTTCATTCAAATCTTTCATTCAAATCTTTCTATCATTCCGAAGCGTCCTGATGATGGACCCCCGTTGGGGTTCGAAACGTCGACAGACTGAAATGAAAACTGTGGATAATCCGGAACATGAAGCTACAAATAACATATTCATTTCCCTATTGAATTCTCAACACAAAAGCCTCTAGAATAAGCCTCCCAACTACACGAACAAGGCTGTGGAATTCTAGTTATAACCACATGGAAGAAGTGTCGTGCTTGTGGTTGGAAGGTTCCAACCACACTCATAAGCTTCCCTGTGTGCGATTGTGGCATAACACTAAGAAAGGAGTGGTCAAAGGCCAAGGCAAAAGGTCAACAATGTAGTGATTCAAAGGTACTAACCCCAGGGAGAAAAATAGGTTAATAACAAACGGATTTGATGAAACTAATAAAATCTTTACTATAAAAGTTAATTCCCTTTAGATCTATAATTATTTAATTATTATTTTTTACTTAAATGTATGAAATATATGATATGCAAAAAAAGGAGAATAGAAAAATAGACAAACTCACCATCCACAAAATAAAGACAAGATTTTACCCTAGGAACCCTTACAGGAGAAAACCAAGCTAGAAGGCGAGGTTGCTTTACACTTTTCTTACCCCCCTTGAGAAAAGAAAATTGTAATTTTATTCATACGAAAGAGGAACAAAGTTACATTTTACATAAACGGATTGCATTTGAGCATTAATGCTTCACAACTAATCATAAAGACATGCATAGGGAAAGAAACCATACCAAAAACCCTAGCAAAGGAGGTCAAAACCTTGACTAAAAACTAATATAAGGAAAATGCTGCTCTATGAGCTCATGGGAAACGCCTAGAACTAAGCCTCCACACAGGCAATGAAGCCCAAAATGAAGCCCCATGACAACAACTAAGAGGGCACCAATGCCAATGACCTTGAGAATACAACCAACGGTGACAAGGCAAAGTGACGACACACAACCCACATTAACCAAGCCCAATGACAAGCGGCAAGAAAATGAGTCGCAAAGCTCAAAGGTAAACTGACAAAGGCACCAAAACTAGCACCCATGACTAGGGTGGTGGTAGGAAAACCACCGAGTGACAAAGACAGGCAATGAATCTTAGAAGGTAGTCAGCAGTAGTTCCAAGACCCGACGAAACAAAGCGTAAATGTAGGGACAAATGACAATGACGAGAAGGAACGACAACATTCAAACCCCAACAAGAAGCTCGAATCACACCACAAAACACCACACAGAAGAGTACCTACCAAAAGAAAGCTAAGCCGCCAAGGAATAGGGAAGAAACCACTGGCTACATGGATGAGAAGGCACGAACCAGGGAGTTAGGGTGGCTAGGGTTCCAGTTGCCCCATCCCCATAATGATGCCTCATGAATTGTGAGGTCACTCCTCTCTTTTCTCTAGTATGGAAATATGCAAATATAAAGAGGTACTCTCTATGGAGTTACCTAAGACCTATGGGTTATAAGGATGCTACGAAATCTTTGTCCCCCTCTATTATGCTCTTTAACTTCCCACTCTTGGCTGCATTTCTCAGCTATGGAACAATAAAATGACAGAGAACAAAGCCCCTTCTCCTCCTAACAACCAATATTTGACATTGCTTGATAGCCATATAGGGGTAAGATTTTGACCTCTTCAATCCTTAACTAGATTTATAGTTTTGGACCTTCTAGAATCTTCTTGAAATTCCACATGTGGCTAGTTCCATATGTGTGAGTAACATGGGCTAACGTGACATCCTATCCTACCATGGTGGTCAACACAGTAGGTCAACTTGCAGGAGGCACATCTTTTGCATATAAGCTCCAATTGACACGATTCTTGCACCATTGGAAATGTCTCTAAATGTAGTTCAACATCAAGTGGTCCTCAAAGTTTTGAACCCCAAAAATATCATTTTATGCCTCAAAATGGCTCCTAAGAATTTTAAACCTCAATTTTCCAAATTGGGACCTATTGTTAAAATGAACTTGCAAGTTGATTCCTCAAATTTTCCACTTTGAAAGCATCAAGATAGATGACAAATAATATAACTAGCATTTGCATCAAGAGGCGCAAAGAAACACTGATAGGAGATGCAGACCTTGAGTTCATCCCTGTTTGAGTCAAACATAGCGTATTAGGAAGTGACAAGTGGCAAAGGAGGAGTGGTATCAGAGGTATGGATATCAAAACTTTTAAAATGAGACCAGACGAAATATTTGCGATATTCATCAGGTTTGAATAGTGACTTTTAGGTTATAAAGTAGATGTGTCTTTTCATAAAGTGGTTGTAGTTTATTGATCGAAGAATTTTGCAAAACTCAAACTCTGATACATATAACATTGGTCCTTTATAATAATAAACATATTATATAATCAAAGTCCAAAAATTTTAAAGTGGCTAACTTATTGGAAGTATAAGATCTTCCAGAATTTCTCCCCTGGATTATCCCTGTAATCAGAATAAAACATAGTTGTGAGCTTTTTATTATAATTCACACAAAGCTTAACAAATCATAGAGAAAATCGTAACAACAACCCGAAACAATTAGACAATATTTGTATATACTTGATAACAACGATCAAACCATAGTGTGACAAGTGGCAAGCGTAGATAGATATTAGAGGTTGAAACATGACACAATTCACAAATTTGCGACATTGCAAAGTTTCGACACAACGGACACGAAATCACATTAAAAAATTATAAAAAAACTAATCTCATCCGCATATGATATCGACGATCAATGATTACCAGAGGTGACATGTTGGGTCCCTATAATACTAGTGATTACCCCTTACTATTGTAGTTGTACCCCTTATTAATATTGTTGTGCCCCTATTGTACCCATATTGTAATTACTGTGCCCCATAGAATCTCTCTATTGTTATTTTTGTGGCTTTATATTATTATTGTTAGGTCGGCTGGGTTATATTGTGACTCCTTAGACTCCTATATATAGAAAGGAGGTTTTGTCATTTTGAATCATTCCAAGAACTTGTTCATTTATGTAATGTTAAAGGGAGCGTTGCCCCCTTGAAGAGGCTGAATTCTAAGGCGTTGATCTATCTTTTCTATCTTTTCTTGAGCTGGTTTCATAACATTTGGTATCAGAGCTTTGGATTCTAGGGTTTCGCTGCTCCAAACAGGTCATCGTGGCATTTTCGCTGTAACTTTTTTTTTCTGCAATGTTTCAAAAGCTAAAAAAACAACCCATTTGAGAAGACATCGCGCTGAATCTTAGGTCCGAATTTCAGAGCTTTTCGCACTATATTTTCGGAGATATGATCTGAGGAAGTTGGTCCTTTTACAGAATCCTGAATTAAATTCAAAACAGGTGACCTGGGGAAAATCATCATAACTTTCTCTCTGAGCATCATATTGAAATTTCATAAGAAGGTACAGAAAGAGGACAGACTGTAGTTTTATGTATATATTTTTTAGAGCCAAAGGTCAAAACAGGGACACGTAGCACTTCGTACAAGTTAGCTCTAATGAATTAGTCTATAATCAGGTCACTATGGGAGATTTGGCATAACTCTTCATTGGAGAATCCACATGGGGTCAGACTGGTGGCATTGGAAAGAGGACACAGAGGGCTACCACAGGTCACAATTTCAGAACTGGATGATTTGAAATTACCGAGATACATCAGAGGCAATATCGAGCTCCTACAAAGTGAAAAAAGGTGTGTATATTTTTTTAAATGTTTGCTTAAGCTTGGTTTGAAAAATTATTCTGAAGGAATTCAAAGGGCATAGTAAAGCATTATTATCGGTAATTGATGGCCCGAGGAAAGAAAATGGAAACACATAGTAGGCGACCTGAAAGCTCTAGCATGACTCATGACGAAGAGGAAGAAATGCAACATGATATATCAAAATCTAAGATGGATGGTTTAAAGAAAGGCGTAGAAGCTAAGATGGATTGTTTAAAGAAGGGTGTAGAAGCTAAGATGAATGACGTGGAAGCTAAGATGGACGATTTGAAGATAGATTTGAAGAGAGACATGGAAGAATTGAAGATAAATATGAATAAGTTGCTACAAGAAAGGGTCACTAATGGTGAAAGGGTAGTAAAGGAATCTCATGATGAAAACAAAAGAAATGTTAATCATGATTCCATAGACTCTAATGTTGGATCAAAGACCCACCATATTCCAAAAATCGATATGAGGAAGTTTGATGGCAAGGATCCCACAACATGGATATTACAGAT
>APFE030277683.1:51176-74039 GCA_000404065.3 Pinus taeda
GGTTATATTGTGACTCCTTAGACTCCTATATATAGAAAGGAGGTTTTTTCATTTGAATCATCCAAGAATTGTTCCTTTTTGTAATGTAAAGGAGGTTGCCCCCTCGAAGAGGCTGAATTCTAAGGCGTTGATCTATCTTTTCTATCTTTTCTTGAGTTGGTTTCATAACAACGATCAATATTTGTACATACTTGATAACAACGATCAAACCATAGTGTGACAAGTGGCAAGCGTAGATAGATATTAGAGGTTTTAACATGACACAATTCACAAAGCTGCGACATTGCAAAGTTTCGACACAACAGACACGAAATCACATTAAAAAATCATAAAAAAACTAATTGCATCCGCATATGATATCGACAATCAACGATTACCAGAGGTGACACTATACGAAAATTGCGATATGGGCGGATGCAATGTCATGATGAATTCATTCTAATAATGATATCGAGTTTGTCACCAATTAGGTGATCGATGATTTTAAGTTGTGACACAAAACAAAAGCGTTGATATGAGAATGAACATGATATTTTAATTAATCAAAATTTAAATTAAATCGGGTCCGTGTATCGGACATTTGAGAAAATCATAGGTTTTTGTGATCAGACATGGGCGAGCAGAGCAAATCAGAGATTGGAGGTGATACTATATCAACAATCAGAGGTTTTGCGATATTGCATATCGGAGGTTTGGAGTGGTATGCCTTTGAAGAGTTCTGTTTCAGCCGGACGTGATATATTTATAGAGTGAAGTTGATTATCAAATCGGGTCCAAGAATCGAGTGACTAAACCACACAAGTTCTTATGGGGCACTTCCAATGCAAGAGGAATAGCAGAAACAAAGGTTAAACGTGCCAAAGACGTGGGCCATATCAGAGGCTATGGATTATAGTGATATCGGAGTTTTGAAAGTATGCACGACAACCAAACCCCCGATGTCATATTTCCGATATATAAGTGCGCTTGGATGGTTTTTTTGTAATGATATATTAGATTGGGCCCAAACCTTTAGCCATGACCACTTTTTGATATGATTTAGGCCTACGGCCTAGATATGGTTCTTTGTCTTGGGGGCTATGTACGTAATACATATTGTACAACTTAAAAATATTATATAAAAATAGAAATGACTATCTACAAAATAGAAATAAAATTTAAAAAAGAAGAGGATAATGTACAATCTATAAGGCCAAAGAAGAAGAGAACTTCCAATCGACAGTTAGATGCCATTTACAAACCAAATGTGTCCAAATGAGATGAAACGAGCTATGATAGGTAGATAAGAACTCATCAAACTCATTTAAGCAAACCATATTATCCAAATCTAAAAGTAAGAATACTAAGCAATCAATTCAAAGGGTCCCGATAATGGAATTTAAGTGAAAAATGGGGGGTTTGTGTTTTACCACAATAGAAGGTAATAACAAAATCAATTAATAAGTACATTCTATGACTCGAAGATGTTGATGCATGGTGGATATTGAGTTATTCACTGATATTCAAGCATTTTGGGATATATGACTTAAATTGACAAGGTTAAAGAGATATGTTATTTGATTGATAGACATATCGTCAAAATGTTTTGAAATGTTGACACCTTGAGCTAAGTTATGAATTTATGAGATATCAATTTGTAAGTTGTTGTGTATTTCATATGCATAATTGTTGTTAATCTGACTGTTTTGTCCGAATGGTGGTTTTTTGCAAGTTTAGGTAATTTTCCGGGCTTATATTTAAAAGGATTTGTTTCTTTTTTCTTTAAAAATTCATAACTATTATTTTATTATTTTCCTTAGGAGACTCATTTTAGACCTCAAAATTCTCCTAATTATATACATTTCGAACTCCATCTCCATTCAACATAAGTTCTTCCAAGAATGAAAAGTGGCATAGAAAGAATATCAAATGAACTTTGTTGAATATCAATTTTCTCTACTTTGAACCCTCTAATGAAATTTGTTGTGATTCTCTCTTAGAACTCACTAGGCTATTGAAGATATGCATTGAGATTTCCCTTGCTTGAGAGGCATTTTTGTCTTTCAAAATGTTTTAAAAATTTATCCAAAATTATCTTTTTGCATCAAATAGAAACTTGATTTTCCTATGTCGTATCACCCCAAATTTGTTTTTCATTATGACATGGTGCATATCACATTTGATTTGTATTTTGTCATGATACAATGTGTTGCATTCAATTTGTCCTTTATTTTATGACATAATGTGTTAGAACTTTTTGTAGTCACAACACATCATTGTACATTTTCATTCATGAAGATAAAGGGAAACTTCCAAGTGAATAATTTTCTTCTTTGCAACATGGTGTATATCACACATCAAATGTTTTTAGTTCTTATATATCACATCACGGTAAACTTCCATTCATCACAATAAAGGGAAATCGCTAAAGTGAATTCGTTTCTTCTTTTTCGAAGACATACTTCACTGGAATGTTTTTGTTTGTTTGTAGCGTTCCACACTCATAATGCCTTTTCTTGCATTGTTCCACACCATTCCATATCGTCTAAAAAAAATTGTTGCAAGACCCCATGTTAGACTCAAATCTATGTTTTATTACAACACATTGAATTGCATAAAATTTTATTTTTCTTGATACATTACCCGTCTTCAAAGTTTCAACTATTAAGAACTATAATGAAATGAAGTCAACTATTGTCAACAATAATTAAAAAAATCAATAATATTCCATCATATTCAATAATGATCAAAATTATCAACATAGTCTACTATACTCAACTATAGTCAACCATTGTTTATCAAAGTTAACCATAATCAATCTACACGCAAACATAGTTAACCATTATGATCTCTACTCAACCGTAATCAATTTTAATTAACAATGGTTAAAATTTGACATAATCAAGCACTATAAACCATATTCAATTATAATAAACCACAATCAACCAAAGATAATGATATTTCATTTACAATCAACCATACTTAACCATTAAAAGCTTTAATAGATCAAAGTCAACTACTGTCAATAATAGTCAACCATCAACAACCCTATCAAGATGTTCTACTAAATTCAACCATCATCAACAATTGATAACCAAAGCTAACCAAAAATCAACTTACAATTAACCATAGTTAACCATTGTGATCTTTACTCATCTAGTTTCAACCATCATATTCACTTTTAGTTAACAATAGTTAATCTTTGAAACACATAAACATGTTTAACCAACCACAACATTTTTATGATAACATAGAGATATTAAAAATTATGGATGTGAGAAGTGGCATTAAATTGTTGCAAACCTAGCACATATAAGAGCCATGAGCTTAAGGATTCTTCCTTTTTTTGTTTTTTCAAGTCATTTGAATTTACACATTCAAGTGCACTGGCATCTCTGATTTTATTTCATATTTAAAATAATAATTTTGAGAGTTTGGTCTTCATTCATCTACTCAAAACTTTAGAGTGATACAATATGCCACAAGGAAAATTTTGGAAAGTGTATGTGTTGCATAATTTGTATGATACAATAAGTTGTGAAAAATGAAAGTTTGGAGTGATGTGATATGTTGTGGCCAAAAACATTTTAGGTGTGATGCATATTGTCTCATAATGAAGGAATGTTTGAGAAAGTTCAATGTGACACAGAAAAAGAATCTTTGACATAATGTATATGTTGCAACAATGGAAAGTTGGAGTGATGTGGTTTCAATGACCAAAGGTGTTTTAGATGCATTATGCACTGCCCTAATGATGGTAATTTTAAGAAAATGTGATCTATGAAGAAACTTTGGCATGACGTGAATGGTTGCCACAATTTTTTTTTTGTAATGTGATATCTTGCCACAAACAAAAATTTGGTGTGATGTGATATGTCATAGCCAAAGAAGTTTAAATTTGATACAGTGCAAAGAAACAAATTTATGGAAAATGCAAAATTATATTTTTGATTTAAGGAGCTCTAACCCAAATAAAAATGCAAAATATCATTTGGTTTGCAATTTTCCAGTTGTGTACTAATAATGGTATGGTGTGATGTGTTGCAAATATAGAAAGTTTGAAGGAATACACTATATTGTAAAGGAAGAAAACTTTATATTCTATGATATCTTATAGCAAATAAAAGTTTGGAGCGATACAATATGTTGCATCCAAAAGCATTTTATTTGCGCTACCCACACTTGTCTTTATGCACTTTTGTGTGTTGCATCGTGGCATAAAGATGGAAATCGAAAGGAGATATGCTATATTGTAAAGGAAGAAAACTTGATATTCTATGATATCTCATAACAAATAAAAGTTTGGATCGATATGATATGTTGCATCCAAAAAAATGTTATGTGCACTAAACACACTTGTCTTTATGCACCCCTTTTAAAAAATGATATGCCCATGTATCGTATGAAACAAAAATTTTGTGTGGTGCATTGTGCCATAACGATGGAAAGCTAGAAGAAATTTGATATTGTGCATGGGAGTTATTATTAAAAAATTCCGTTTGTCACGATGAAGGAAAGTTTGAGAAAACACATGTAGCATGGAAAAAGATTTTGACATAATGTGATATAGATATAAGTTTTTTGGATTAATCACATCGTTAGGATTTGGTTGACGTTTCGAACCAATTAATGTGGTTCATCCCCAGGACAAGGTCAGAAATCAATCGATTTGAAGGAATAAATAGCATGGATGCATCATTGCCCAGAGTTAGCGGTTGGTAAATTCATTACTGAGGAAGGTTAAATATTATTTAAGAAAAAGTGGTTCAATAGTTAGTTAGAAACTAGTTGTTATGTAATAATTAATTATATAATTTTCGATATTATAAAATAATAATTTAATGATACCAATTTATATATAATATATATTTATATAAAATAATTAATTTATATAATATTATTTGCTATGGGCTGACTTATTAAATAGAATATATGCGGTTGAAAACTAGCGGTTAGGAATAGTTCAAAATTAAATTAAATTATTTTATTATATTTTATAATAATATATATTATAAATAATATTTTATTTCACTATATTTTAATGATAATTTATTAAATATTATCAATTCGTTTAATTCGGATATTTATTAATATTATCCATTTAATATGAGTATTATTTATTAGAGGATGACTCGTTTCCTTTGAATAGGAGGATAGTAGTGTAGGAGGAAAGCAGTGATAACTCTAAAGGCTTACTATAAAAATATTAATAATTAAGTTGTATTATTAAGCAAAAAATGTATTTTAGTTGTACTAATTAATTAAAAAAAGAAAAGAAAAGATGATCTAAAATATACTAATCATATTAGACATATGAAGTTAAAGAAAATTAATAAGGACAATAGGGAATAAGGAAGAATTGGAAGGAGAAAAAAGGGAGGAAGAGTCATGAAGAGACAACTCGAATCCAACTTTTACTTAATTTCCAACCATCATCTCTATTAAGGTTATTGGCACGCCATTCAATTTCAATTGCTTCCCTAAGTTTCCTGTGGTGGAAATGATCAACCCTAGCAATGGCTTTGGATTCTTCAATATAGACGCAGTGTTTCGATTTCTCTGCATGCTCGGCAAGGGTTGATGTGCGGGTGCGATTGTGTCTAATGTCCACAACATGTTCATTAATTCTCTGTTTAATAGACCTACCTGTTTCTCCAATGTAGGGGATACCACAGGAGTAGGGAACAAGGTAGACCCCTTTCATGTACTTAGGGTCTACCTTGTTCCCTGCCCTTGAGGTATCCCCTACATTGGAGAAACATGTAGGTATATTAAACAAAGAATTAATGAACATGCTGCTGACATTAGACACAATCGCTCCTGCACATAAGCCCTTGCCGAGCATGCAAAGAAATCGAAACACCACGTCTGCATTGAAGAATTCAAAGTCATTGTTAGGGTTGATCATTTCCACCACAAGAAACTTAGGAAAACAATTGAAATTGAAAGGCATGCAAATAACCTTAATAGGGATGATGGTTGGGAATTAAGTAAAAGTTGGATTCCAGCTCTCTCTTCATGACTCTTTCTCTCTTTTTTCTCATTTCTCCTTCCAATTCTTCCTTATCCCCTATTATCCTTATTAATTTTCTCTAACTTCATATGTCTAATATGATTAGTATATTTTAGAGCTTTTTTTTTAAATGATTAATATAACTAAAATACATTTTGCGTTTAATAATACAACTTAACTATTAATATTTTTATAGTAAACCTTTAGAGTTATCACTGCTTCCTCCTACACTACTATTCTCCTATTTAAAGGAAACAAACTATCCTCTAATAAATAATAATCATATTAAATGGATAATATTAATAAATATCCTTATTAAGGAAATTGGATAATATTAATAAATTATCATTAAAATATATAGTGAAATAAAATATTTTAATTAAATAATATTTATAAATTATTATTAAAATATTATGAAATAAAATAATTTAATTTTGAATTATTCTTAACAACTAGTTTTCAACCGCAATATATTCTATTTACGATGTCAACCCCTAACAAATAATATTATATAAATTAATTATTTTTATATAATATTATTATATAAATTGATATCATTAAATTATTATTTTATAATATCGAAATTAAATAATTAATTATTATATAACAACTAGCTTCTAACTAAATATTGAGTAATTAAACAGATAACTCCTTACCACTTTTTCTTAAATAGTATTTTACCTTCCTTAGTAAGGAATTTACCAACGACTAATTTTCAACGGCTAATTATGGACAATGATGCATCTATGTGATTTATTCCTTCAGATTGATTAATTTGTCACCTTGTCCTAAGGATGAACCACATTAGTTGGTTCGAAACATCAAACAAATCTTAACGATGTGACTAATTTGAAAGACTTATATCTACATTATGGATCACAAAAGTCTTAGATCTAACATGATGTGATATGTCATGTGAAAGGAACATTTTGATCAATTCAATATGTCATGATGTCACACAAGAAAACTTATACACACTGTGCTATGTTGCACAAAATGAAAGTTTCATCCAATCTTGTCACTATCAAACAAAATGTATAACTATGTAAAATCTTATAACAAAAAAAAGTTTATTTTCATATATAATATGTAACACCAAAACTATAAATACATAAAGATAGATAACACAATTTCAGGTTTCACATTACTTAGTTATACAAGAAAAAAGTAAATCTAATTTTTTTCTTCATACAACCACATGGTTTTAGTTTATTCATTCCATTAAAAAAAAAGTTTTCACCCTATAGCATATTTTTTACACTTTCACATTTATATATACGGACCATTTAACAGAAATCTGTATTGGTTCTCTAATTCATTTCCACTTTTCCTTGCTTTATTTTAAAAAATACTGTATATATAAAAAATACTACTCAGAGAACATGGAAGTTGAAATCTCTTTTGTGTATTTATTTCGTGCACATCCTAACTATCCAATTGTGAGAATACGTACATTGGATCCTTAAATTTATTTGTATCCATATTTATTTGTATGCGTACATTTTGTATCCATATTTATTTGTATGCGTACATTTGGATCCATATTTGCCCAAATATGGTAGATATCGTAGCAAGAATATAACCACCTCTGGTTTAGCAGAAGCCAACCACCTTCGATACCTCAGAGAATCAAATTTCATATCCACTTAAAGCGCCACCAAGGCACTTTGAAATGACACCCCTTCAACTACTCATCGAGTTTGTTCTGTCGATAACTATCACAGGGAAGAATGCAACATTATCATATTATCTCTGGTCAGAAGCAATAAAAAGTTCGGAATTGGAGCGTCAGGAGGAAATATTGGTTTTCCCAAGATAACAAGCAGGGTCTGCATGGCACTGTCGAGAGCCAATATTGGGCTGTACATCCTTGGCAATGCATAACTTCTAAGCTGGGACTCAATAATTCAGAAATTAAGTAGTTCTAATTCCAGTGGGCCAGCATTAACATTGGTCTGCCCAAACCATCCACAAATAGAAACAAAAGTCTTTGTAATCGAAGATTTCAGACAAGTGGAGGATGGAGGGTGCATCAGACCTTGCAAATATCAGTTAAAATGCGTCCATGCTTGTCCAAGGACGTGCCATCCATATGACCATAACTCCATCATCTGCCTCAAGTCTTATCCTCATAAATTCGACGTTACATGCGATCATCAATGCACCAAAATCTGTCATTTTCTCACGGATTGTCCTCTTTGCCAGGTGCCCGTGTCCAAGATTCTTCCTGGATGTGGCCACCATATAACTCTTCCTTTCTCCAATGTTGTTGAGGAAGCCATCTGCAACGAACCGTGCCTGGTTCAACTTGATTGCGGTCATCCATGTAAACTAAAATGTGGAAGGCCTTGTGAACCGTGTACAGTAAATGCTTTAACAATTTTGCAATGCAAACATGGGTCACGTTGATGTTTTGAATTCAGCAAATCGACAATCGAGATAAGCTCAGGGGATGCGAGACACCCAAGTTTGAGGAGCACATAATACCGAAGATATTAGCGTGCCCGCCAGCTCCCAGGAAACCAGACCAAAGACAAGGAGAAAGATGAAATCGGGAATCTCAAGCAACGTTTGTTGGGAGGGCCGCGTAATGTTTCTCATCTGGTCAACAATTCGCTGGCTATGGTCAAGAACATTTCAGCCGAAGCTTCCAGCAGGGCCAAGCTGTGCACGCCAATGACCTCGAGACATTGCTCAATGCGACCATCACGAACTAGTACACCAACAATTCACTGGCTATGGTGAAGAACTTAACGTCGCGCGTTTCGCTTCGAATTTTCTTTTCACGAATATGTGGCAGCCCATCTTTTCTTCTGTATTCTGCTCTCAATTTCTCCATTTTCTTTTGTTGGAAATCTAAGAAGTTGACGTCCATTGTATGCATTATAATATTGGCAACGTTAGACATGTCAGTGTGCAACTTCGTGACTGAATACCCTCTAGCAAGATCTTCCCTGGTGCCATAAGCTATGTACGTTTTGGGTCCTAAATCAGTTCTCGCGTAGCTCGGTGGAGGCCTTGTGGTGAGATTTAGAATCCCAGTTTCAGGATGGGTTTACTCCTTGAAAGGTAAGGCACAGATAAATTCAACACCATGTCGTGGTAGACACTCAAATACATTTGCTGGAGGCCAATCTTTCAACTTCAACATCTCGAGCCAATGATTAGTGTGACACCTTCCATTTACGTAACCGTAAAAAAACTGATGTATATCAATCTCAACCCAAAACCAATCCAGGAAATCAATGGCAAAGATTTGAGTGTGTCTCCGTTGCAAACTTGTTTCTGGTCTCCCTAAAATCCCTTCACATGACCATTGGCTCCCAGCTCAGCCCTGTTGTAGTATCTAAAACAGTTTAGACAATCACAGGCTCACCGCTTCTCCAGTGCTTCTAAAAATGTTCAAGAGCCTGGCCCTTCACATCCTGAACGTTTGGGAAATACAAATAATTGTCGCTGCTATCCTGCTTGTTAGCTTCTCTTCTCAACTTATCAGAGAACTCAGAAGAGTCAGGTGCATTCGAGGAAGAGAGGGAGTCGGGTGCATTCGTTATATGAAACTATCAACAATTTGTCTTCATCTTCTTCCTGCGCTAATGTGAATCAATCGATGTCAATGGTTCCTCCTAATTTCCATGATGAAAATGAGTACAGGTTTCTGAGACTTGATCGCGATGGTAGCCTTCACATCTACCAACTCTCTGTGAAGCCTTGGACACAATGATGTCAAAGACTGGAGCACAAATTTCGAACTGGACCCATCGAATAAGAATTGCATACTGGCCACAACTTGCGGACCTTACGGAATTTGTGACAATGGCCAATGCGGCTGCTCGGGCTTCGAAATAGATGACGAATTCAATAAAACCCAGAGATTAGATGTGACACAGGGTTGTTATACCAGCCAGGGCGAGCCGACGTGCAGACGACCATCTGCAACTCAACATTTCATGAGCCTGCCTTGACCGTGTGGATTACTATGAACGACTACCTTAAGCCTAAAGCAAACGTCATCACTGTAAAAAAATGCAGGAACCTGTGCAATTCCAGTGCTCCTGCACCGCCGCCTTCTTCCGCAACAGTTCTTCGTCTAGTTCAATATTTTACATGTGTTTGGAAAGCATATTCGTTTTAGGTCGACGAATCTGCTAAAATGCCTTGAGGAACCTCACCATAAAAATCATATTTTCTTAATGATATAATTCAAATCATCCTATACTCGTCTTCTCATAAAAAAACCATCGTCTTAATGACATAATTCAAATCATCCTATACTCATCCCCGAATCCCCTTTTTATTTTGAGGTAAAAATCTTAATGACATAATTCAAATCATCCTATACTCATCCCGAATCCTCTTTTTATTTTGAGGTAAAAATTACATTCTATTAAAATCGTGACCTTAATTGACATTGTTGTAAATAAAAACCCTAAACTCATTCTCCAAATTGAAAAGTGATGTTCTTAATACTTTTTTTAAGGTTAAAACTACAAATTTCATTAGAGAAATTTTGAGCTCTAAAATGAGTCTCCTAAGAATTATTATAAATAATTGGGAAAGTAATAAAATAAGATTAAATTATTTTATTAGGCTTTGGAGGGAAAAAAGAAAAGAAAAACTATTTTTTCAACTTATCTCCTATGATTTCACTTAAATTTTGAGCAAGAGCACTCGTTAGATGCATAATTTAATTTTTCATTCAAGGAGTACCCATGTTGCATACTTTCAATGGACCCTACTACATGGAAAATGTGAAATACATGGAAAAATGTGAATCACATTTTTCCATGTATTTCACATTTTCTGTATAGTAGGGAAAACTGTGATTGCAATCACGCTTTTCCATGTATTTCACATTTTTCTGTGTAGTATGGTCTATCGAAACTATGAAACATGGGTACTCTTTGGATGCAAAATTAAATTATGCATCCAAGGAATCCTTCTACTCAAAATTTGAGCTATCGAAAGTATAAAACATGGGTACTCTTTGGATGCAAAAATAAATTATGCATCCAACTAATCCTCCTGCTCAAAACTTGAGTAAAATCATAAAGAGATAAGTTGAAATATGAGTTGGAAAAATATTTTTTGTTTTTTGTTTTCCTTATATCTTTTTACCTTTCCAATCCAAAAATGGTGAGCCATCCCCATGGTTGACATCATCATATTGAATCGTATTGATTTTTATGAAGCTGATTTATGTGGTACATTTTTATTTCGAGACCCATTTTTGACGTCAAAATGTCTCTAATTTTGAAACTATGGTTTTGACAATAGGTATTGTTATGAATACTACAATTTCAAACAAATCATAAATTTAGCCTCGAAAAAAAGATACCATTAGTAGCACTACTTTTCATATTCATCATCAAGGCCACAACGTCAAATGGGTTCTAATTTTAATCATGAGAAAAAGGAGTAGCACCACTTTTTGATTTCAGTGTCGGTTTTAAGATTTTGTGAGCAACATTACAAATCATAATTACAAAATTTTGTAATTATAAAGTAAAAAAGAAATGAGGTTATTAATAGCAATACGATTTTGTGAGCAACATTACAAATCATAATTACAAAATTTTGTAATTATAAAGTAAAAAAGAAATGAGGTTATTAATAGCAATACTTTTTTAAATAAGGGTAAAACAACCACTAAATACAACTTCAAAAAATTAAAAAAAGCCTTGAGATTTTTCATCAAGTTGGTAGCTATGTTGTTTACATAACATCTATTCAAATTATGTTGTAATATATTATATTTTTTAATTAAAAAAGTAATTATGGTTTTGATTGGATTTAATCATGATTACCTATTATTTATTTATCAGGAAGATGCTATTTAGATCAGAGAGTTATAGATTTTTATTTATTTATTTATTTTTTTAGTGGTTGACATCATCATTATTGTCATAATATATTTTATTTTTTCATTGAATAAGCAAATAGTGTTTTGATTGGGTTTAACCATAGTTACCTATTATTCAATTAGAATGAAATATGTAGATTTGAGAGTTATATATTCTTTTTTTATTTTCCATGGATTCACATCGTCATTTATATTGGTTGAAATTAAGAATTTGTTTGTTTGTTTGTTTTTTTTGTTTTTTGCAATAAATTTCGTAGGCTCATTCTTGACCCCAAATTTCCCTAATGAGAAATTTTAGGAATTGTACATTTAGAAAATGTGACTTGGGACAACAACTTTGAAAACTTTTCCAAAGTGGACATTCAATGTTCTCAGTGATTTAGATAGATTTGTATTAGTGAAAATTTTCCAAATTTGTATGGTTTGAAAGATAATAATTTTCATTAGATTTTCTGGCAATGGACAAAGTGCCAAATGAGGTAATTTTTCACCTTTAGAATGACATACAAGATCAATAGATCATTGATTTTTCAATATTAATGTTGTTGAGAGTTCACATATGAGGATAATATCAATGCATAATATAAACTTTTTCCCAAATTTCTCCCAATTTTCCTCTATTGGTGATGGAAAATGGTTTTCGGTCATGATTTACACTAGCAGAAGCATATAAATTTGAGTTAACTTCTAAATATTGTAACTTTCAACTATGAACATGAATGAAATGAGAGTACAAGGGAATGCTACTTCACAGGAAATAAAATGAAAGTTTCATGTCTGTAAAATGTTGTTTGGTTACTCCAACTATTTGCATATTTGAGCCTTTGTGCTTAATTTGATAAAGAAAATATCAATGTGCATAATCCTTAAGCTAGGAAAGGGGTCTAAATGAAGTATGATTAGACTATATGTAAAATGACCAAGGATCATTGGATATCTTTCATAATGGTGCTTGCATTATGGGCTAGACGCACATTTTGCTAGGCAAGAACCCAATAGCATAAGTAAGGGTGTTGTGATATATTTTGGCTTAGATCGAGAGACAATGTATTTTGCCATGTCAAATAAAATATTATGTTGAATCTCACCTATGCCAGTGATGTGAAGTAAGTGCACATTAATATAGATAAATACTAGAATGAAATTGCACACTATATCTCATATTGTGAATATGTGTGCTTTCATGGTGAATTTGGATAATCCTATGGATGGAATAATTGTTACATTGAAATGGCTACAACATGCATGCTTTCCGTTGATCTTCCTATAGTTGATTGCTATAGGTATATGCTGAAATGGTAAGTCCTTGGAAGCATCTCAAAGCAAAAAAATGAGTTGGTGTACTTATTTCCCAAGATATCTAACAAAGGAAAGTTTGCAATGGAGAGGATAACTCTACACATGAAACTATAGAATGAAAAACATGGTGTCATTGTTGGAAAGAAAGGTTTACTAAGGACAATGTTATTCCAAGTTGAAGAGGAGTGTAATACATTGCTTTGATTTTATCCATGAATTATGATATGTTAATCATGTTTTAATTGTATGATGTGGATTATATGGGAGTTAATCCATGTGGAATGGGTTAAATGACCTTGCGTAAATAATATAAATGTGCATGTACAGAGTGCAAAGCCCAAAGATAAGCACTAATTCATGAATTCTCGTGTATCCCAATAATGGGCTAAGATTCTGCGTAGTTGTTATGTTTCATGGTGTGCTTATATTTATGTACTAACATCAATAAAATGGAATATATCAACATAATATTCATCAATATAGATCTATGTTAACTACAGATCTATCAAGCGCGGAGAGGGATCAAATCTCTTGATGTGCAAATCTTTTTTAGAGTGTAAAATTTGAAGAAATATTTACACCTCAACATATTTTATCCCTTTGGGCACTTGTTAAATCTGGGTTAAGATGGATCTATATTGGTTATACACACACACCCCACACAACATGTGTAATTTTTCATTATTTAAATTATATTTATGAATGCATAAATGGATTCAAATATTAAATTGATATTTTTAATACATAAATGGATTCAATGCCTTGAAAATCACCTTTGGTACTTGGATTGTGTAGACTACACAACTTAAACATGGAAATACATTACTTAAAATGGGCATTGAAATGTTTTATTTATGAACTGCATTATCCTATTAAAATGTTTTTTTTTGTGATTAAATATATTTTGAAATATACATCAATATTATTTAATTTGGTATATTAAAATATTTATTTTTTCACCTACATTGATTTTATTATTATTATTTGTAAGGTAAGTATTAGATTAGATATCAAAATGTTACATACAATAAGTACATGCATTGCGGTGACACTTTGGTCATTGTTATAAAATTTGGCCCTACCTGGCATAATGTCACTATAACAAGTTTTGCAATGCTATTATAAAACATAAAAACAAAGAAATGAGAATACCAGAGCCTCTAGGAAGCTTAACCATCGACCATTCCATCGACATGACTAGAAGAGGAAACAAAGACAACCATAGACAAATCAAAACACCATTAGTCAAACACCCTTCCATAGATGCCATGGGGAGGTCACGACTGGTGGAGGCATGGCATTTATGGCTCTTCGTTGCTAGTTGAGAGCTCAATTTACCCCCTCTAATCGACACGAGGGTGTTGATATGTCCCTCACCCAACATCCAAGTGAATTTATTATTATTTTTAATATTATTTTCTCATATATTAATTTATATTAAGAATTAAATGAATTATATATATCCTTATTAAAAGTACTGTTTTATTTTTATTTTATTTTATTTTTAAATTAATTATTATTATTATTATTATTTTTCGTCTTTGAACATTAAAATATTTATTATGTTCATCATCAAAGTAAGTTGTTTCCTAGTTTTTCTTTCTCTATATATACATTATATAAAGTTGATATTGAAATATATTAGTTAACATGATATTCAGAAGAGTTTATTTAAATATTGTTTAAATTTCCATGAAACTTTGCAACTACTTAGTGAATTACTGAAAACTGAAAAAACCTAGTTAACTTTCACCAAGATACAAAGCTTCTTAACAACTTATAAGTAGCGAAATAAAAACACAATCACACTAATTCAAAACAATACTTTTCTTGGGAAACTCAACTAGGAAAACCCTCTTCTTTGTTGTAATATTTTATTGATAAACTTGAGCACTTAAATATCTGACAAGGCAATTTGAGAACAAACTTGTTCTTTGTTGTACTAGCTTAAACTCCTTGCAAAACATTTGATTCCAACTCTAAACCTTGCATACCAACAACCCTATTTCCTAGCGTACTAGGGCCTAAATCTGTGCACACAAAAGTCCTATTTTGTAGTGTAGCAGGTCCCTATTTCTATGCGCACCAGGTTTCCTATTATATAAGATACAACTCCTAAATTTGTGTGCACTAGGTATCCTATTATATATTACACAACTCCTAAATTTGTGCGCAAATCAACTCAATAACTTGTGTGTTCTTGCTCCTCAATCCCATGCACACCACAAGAAAAGAAATCCCTCTCTCACTAACTCACAAGGCTTGCTTTGTCTCAAAACCCTGTGCACAAAACAATTGAATAACTTGTGCCTTTCGTCCTTCCTTTATAGATTATGTCCACACTATAATAAGCAAGTTAAAAATTTGGAAGTTGAGTTGTGACTGACTAGTTAAGTAAGTCGAATTGGCTCTCTTCTCTAATCACCAATTGGAGTTATAACTCATCCTCTCTCAATCAAGGACTAAAGTTTCCAACTCATCCTTTTCTAAATTTGAACTGCAATCTATCCTACAGTTAATTGAAGATGACTCCGCTATAACTAGAGCTCCAACTCTACACATGAACTCGTGATGATTATTCCCATAAATTGGAAATTAACTCACTACAACTGAATTAAATCTCCTAAGGAAAATTTTAGTTCCTTTTGGCCAAGGCATGCACCATAGAAGACCTTCTCTCACTACACTTTTCAACACTCCCTCTTAGCTAGGAAGGTACTTCTAGAAGAACCTATTCCACTTGGATTTGTCTCCAACATTACCACATTGTTCGTTGCTGCAACTACTCCCACTGAACTAGAAGACTTCCCTACTTTCTTCTATGGAATTTGATTTGAAGACTTGTTCTTTCCAGCCATGCTCGACGAGTCTACCACCTTAGTGATAAGTTCCATGTAACTTGTGTATTTATGTGCCTACTTACTCTGGTTGAAGGTGGTAGTGGGAGGTCCAACTCTCTTCTGATTCTCCCCAAACAACTCTTCTGCCCACTTGGCTCAAACTCTCCCTATAATGGGAATCCTTGGGATCTTGCTCTAAGGACTCCCTCAAAGCTCTTCTCTCCTCCACCCTCATGTCTCTACTTTGTGCACTTTATGCCTTGCTACTCAAGGCTATGCCTGTCTCAACTTGTAGCAAGTACAAATTATTCTTCCTTACAAGTATCTACTTCGTACATCCATAAGCTAGTGTTGAAGGTAAGCCTTACCTCTATTGAAGATGACATCATAACCCTTGTCCTCAAGGATAGCTACTGAAATAAGGATCTACTTCAGTCTTGGAACATATAGGACATCTCTGAGATGGAGAGAGCTACCTAACTCCCTCTCAAAACTGACTACCTCTCTAAACTGTCATTTGACCTTAGTCCTTGGAATGCCATACTGCTTTCCAAATAATTGCTTTGCTCTTCAAACTCTAACATAACCCTTCTTCTTGATATGCATTGTCCACAAACTTATCAATTTGATGTTGGTCTTTATATCGATCTTTGCTAGGATACTATGCTAAATTTCCATGAAATTATGCAATTACTTAGCGAATTATTGAAAGCTGAAGTCTAGTTAACTTTCACCAAGATACATATTTTCTTAACAACTTATAAGCAACGAAATAAAAACACAAAGATAAAAACATAGTCATACTAATTCAACACAATTATTTTTCTTGTGAAACCCAACTAGGAAAACCATCTTCTTTGTTTTAGTATTTTATTGATAAACTTGAGCAAAGAAATCTCTTCCTAGGCAATCTGAGAACAAACTTGTTCTCTGTTGGACTAGGTTAAACTCCCTGCAAAACACTTGATTCCAACTCCTAAATCTTGCACACCAACAACCCTATTTCCTAGCACACTAGGGCCTAAATCTATGTCTATAGAAAGTCCTATTTTGTAGCACAACCGGTCCTTGTTTTTTTGTGCACTAGGTCCCTAATATTTTGTGTGCACTGGTTCTTATATTATATATGACACAACTCCTAAATTTTTGCATAAATCAACTCAATAACCTGTGTGTTCTTGCTTCTCAATCCCACACACACCACATGCAAAGAGGTCTCTCTCTCACTAACACATGAGGCTTGCTTTGGCTCAAAACCTTGTGGAAAAAACAATTGAATAACTTGTGCCTTTCGTCCTTCCTTTATAGATTATGTCCACTCTATAATAGGCAAGTTACAAATTTGGAAGTTGAGTTGTGACTGACTAGTTAACTAAGTCAAACTGATTCTCTTCTCCAATCATCAGTTGGAGTTATAACTCGTCGTCTTTCAATCAAGGACTGAATTTCCTAACTCGTCCTTTTCTAAATTCGAACTTCCATCTATCGTGTAGTTAAATGAAGAAGAGTCCTCTATAATTGGAGCTCTAACTCTACACATGAACTCGTGATGATTATTCCCACAAACTAGAAATTAGCTCACCACAACTGAAACTGAAGTCTATCTCCTGAGGACAATTGGAGGTCTTTCTAGCCAAGGCACGCACCAGAGGAAACCTTGTTTCGCTACACTTTTCAACGAATACTATATTGAAATATCTTTTAAAATAATAATAATTATATACCTTCTTCACACTTGAAAGTGAAAATATATTATTATTATTATTTTATCTCTCTTTAAAGTTTGATATAAAATTATGTTATTTAATATGGACATCAAAATATTATGGCTGACAATGAAATATTTACCACATATTTTTCATGCTAAGTTGTAATATGAACAATGAATGAGAGTCATGTTATTGACCTTGTTATAATTGATTTTAATTAAAACTAACCAAATAAGTATATTCATTTTTGTCTTTTATCATGGTAAGTGGTTAATTGGACTTAGCAATATGAACAATTAATGAGAGTGGGGTTATTGATGTTTTATAATGCTTTTAATTAAAACTAACTAAATAAGTATATTCATTTTTGTTTTTTTATCATGGTAAATGGTGAATTGGAAACTTTAGAAGATTGTTTTGAGCAAGACCCAAGATCGAATCACGATGGTTGCCACTGTTCATCTCAATATCAAGATATTCAAATTTGCCTACCCCTTTCAACATATAGGAATTACTCATCAAGATTTTCAATTTGTTCAAATTTTGCCACATAGGTTAACATGTCTCTGGAGAATATAACTTGAGTAAAAGAGGAAATAAATTTGCTAGATACCACTTGAGCTATTTTCCTTTGACAAATATTTTGTTTTTTTATTATAATCGACATCATTTTTTATTTAGAGAATATTTTATTTAATTTTAAAATGGACACATCCCACAAAGGGCAACTCAATTGGCAGTCACCATGTTATGAAATATTATGTAAACCATAAAATGAAGGTTAAAATCTCCCGTGGGTCAAAACAACAATTTCTCTTTTTAAAGGGACACATGTCTCAAAGTTGAGCACATAAAGAACTATAAATCTCTGTCATACTGGGTTGTAGAATACACCCCTCAGTGCAACAAAATTGGTTGCTTAAAGAAGCAATATGGGAACTAAGATACCACTTGAGGGGAACATTAAACGAGTTGCATGGGTGATTTTCCCTTAACACTTGTCCATTAAGAAGTATTACACTTTCTTGGCTATGCATCCTAAAAATCCCTCACATCAATCTTTGACTTATGTGTACTAAGTTGTCACATCTTTGGGAAGAAAGTAGGTCTTATGCTAGAAAGGTTTCTTCTTCTTCCATCGTTGCCATTGCTAACATCCCTACAAGAGAACCTTGTGGACTTGACACTGGTAAGAACCTAAGGAAGTTGAGGACTTGCTGCATGGTTTAAAGGGAAAAACCATCACTAGAACGCTCATAATAACTTAAGAGAAAAGACCATTAAACTACAACTCAATAGTCAAACAATTTGAGCGAAATTTTTTTCTTCTTAGTTATCCCTAGAAGGCATGGAGTGCTTACTTGTGGGTCAATGTGGCTTTGTCATGAGAGTAATGGGTTGGGTTGAGTGAGATAAGAACTTTGCAGAAACTTCCTTTGTCTTGGTGGTAACATGGTATAACTTGAGGGTGAAATCCATCATTGATTCACGCAATTGAGCAATGGATCAACCATTAGCAATTGGTTTGGTTGACTTGCCTTTAATTACAAATAGATATTTATAATTAGCTTTATGTAGAATGCTTGTATTCTATATTACATTCTTGAATGCAATGGGTAATGAATGAATTTATGTATATACAAAGTTAAATATGCTAATACTTATATTTGGATATGAATTATGTATTATATGGATGTTAAAATCTGTATTTTTCCTTACAAAGTGTTCATGGAAGAACGGATTTCTTATATGTTGAATAAATTCTCTATATGCACAGTGAATTCCATGGTTACTTTATATTGAATATAATTATACCTTATATCATTTTTAGAGTTCATATTTAGCCTCACACATGGTTGATAGAAGGAATTTCATATTGAGTGTCTCAATGCATAAATGAGGCATTTAAGTATGTCACAAGTGTGAAATTTATGTGATCATTGACAAGAACATACTCAAAAGCTTGATTAGAGTTAGTCCACTTCAATTACAATCATTTGGCTAAGTAGGAACACAAAATAAATCACTCATTAAAAAATTGTAATAAACTAGTTTAGAAAGGGAAAGATGAGAAAATTTGTTAATGTAAAGAATAAATTAATAACAATTATCTAGAATAAGAATACTTCAGTGGATAATAAGGTGTGGTTGATTGGTAAAGCAAGGTACAAATCTCCTCATTAACTTGGTCACTTCTTATAAATGGCCTTGCATAAGCAAAGCATTTAGTGTAGTTAGGCTTAAGGGCAAGTCCTTAATGAAAAGTGCTATTTGTATATGTTGACCAAAAGCACCCATCAATTAAAAAACACTTGAGATCCCTATGAATAATTAAAACAAAAAATAATACCTCAAGACTCAATTACAACAACCATTGTAGAATTCAATATTGGCCTTTAAAAATCAAAGTAAACACTAGAAAATTTGAAAAGTATTAACCAACTTAATGCAATAGAATCACTTAAGGAATCTCAGACCCATCATCAAGTTTGTCACTCGCAACCAAAGAATGAAAAATTGAAGTTCATCCTTGGGAACTAAGCAATGAAAACCCGAGGAAGATAATTGGTGGTATACGTGGGATCATTGTGATAATTTTGTGAAAATCTTAAGATTTTGACTCCAAGGACTAGAAGAAGAAGAAGTAGTGTAATTAAAACTCGAGGAAGATGATTGGTGGTAGAAGTGGGACCATTATGATAATTTTACAAACTCCTAAGATTTAGACTCCAATGACTAGAAGAAGAACACAATGTCTCTAAAGAGTGTATCCTCAACACCGTGACATCTATATTCAAGGAGAGAACTCATGCACCCAAAGATAAGTATTTTTGAACAAAGGATGATTAAAATGTCGTAGATAAATAAAATATTGTTGTGAGCCAATTAGAAAGAAATTTTGGTAGAGTGATGACTCTTTCAAGCAAAAGGCTTTACATAATTTAAAGTATATTGATTGTTAGGTCCGTATAATACTAGTGATTCTCCCATGACTATTGTCATTGTAGCCCTTATTGTTGTTGTTTTGCCCCTATTGTCCCCAAATTTTTATTATTGTGCCCCATAGAAGCCCACAATTGTAATTTTTGTGCCCTTATATTATTATTGTTATTCGGCTTTGATTATATTGTGACCCCTTAGACTCCTATATATAGAAATGAGGTTTTGTCATTTGTATCATCTAAGAATCGTTCATTCGTGTAATTACAAGAGGTTTCCCCCTCGAAGAGGCTGATTTCTAAGTCGTTAATATATCTTTTCTATATTTTTGTGAGCTGGTTTCATAACATTTGGTATTAGAGCTTTGGATCTTAGGGTTTCGCTGCTCCAAAATAGGTCATCGTGGAATTTTCACTATAACTTTTTTCTATGACGTTTCAGACACTTAAAAAAACCATTTGCACTTAAATCTCAATGATCCTCGAGTCCGAATTTTAGATTTTGTTTTGTTATATTTTCGGAGATATGATCCAAGGAAGTTAGGATTTTTGCAGGCTCCCAAATTACATCCCAAACATGTGATCTTCGGAAAATCGTCATAACTTTTTCTCTAAGTATCAGATTGAAATTTCGTAAGAAGTTAGAGAAAGAGGACGAATTGTAGTTTTCTGTAGATCGTTTTTGGGTCCAAAGGTTGAAACAATAACACGTGGCACTTTGTACAAGTTTGTTCTACTGAAAAAGAGTATAATCAGGTCATCTTGGGAGATTGGGCATAACGCTTTCTTGGAGAATCCAATTTCGATAAGACTGATGGCATTGGAAAGAGGACTCAGAGGGCTACCACAGTTTGCAATTTTAGATTTTGAAGATCTAAAATTTCAGAGATACATCAAATACAATATCAAACTCCTACAAAGTGAAAAAAATGTGTAGTTTTTCTAAAATTTTGCATAAGTTTGGTTTGAAAAATTAGTTTGAAGGAATTGAAAGGGCATAGTGAAGCATAATTATCATTAATTGATGCCCCAAAGAAAGAAAATAGAAACACCTAGTAAGCAACCTGAAAACTCTAGCATGACTCATGAAGAAGAGGAAGAAAAGCAACATGATATATCAAAATTATGAGACCAAGTGCAACAAAATTCACTCTCACAAAAAGTAACAGAAGATAAGATGGATGGTTTAAAGAAAGACATAGAAGCTAAGATGGATGGTGTGGAAGCTAATATGGATGGTTTAAAGAAAGACGTGGAAGCTAAGATGGATGGTTTAGAAGAAAAATTTGAAGGCAAAATGGAAGAATTGAAGACATTTTTGACGAAATTTCTACAAGAAATGCTTACTAATGGCAAAATGGAAGTAAATGAAACTCATGATGAGAACCAAATACGGATTAATCATGATTTTATAGACTCTAACATTGGATCGAAGACCCACCATGTTCCAAAGATTGATATGAGGAAGTTTGATGGCAAGGATCCCGTAACATGGATATTACAGATCGAGCAATATTTTTGATCTCCATAATGTGCAAAACACACAAAAGGTATGCATTGAAACATTATATTTGGAACCAAATCAGTTTGTGTGGTATCGATGGCTTTTATCTCGTAAGCAAATTGTCACTTGGGCAATTTTTACGGATGAAATGATAAAACATTATGAGAATACAAAAAGCAACACTTTTTTTAGCCAATTGATAAATCCCAAACAAAAGGGTTCAATGATGGAGTACATTGAGGACTTCCAAAAATTGAATATAAGGTTAAAAAATATTACAAAGGAGCATAGGATTGATGTGTTCATAGGGAACCTGATTCATTGGAGAAGGCATTCAGGTTGGCAAGAAAAATGGAAATCAAAATTATGGCAACAAGGAAGCCTAACACTCACAATTATAAAGATGGAAGTGTTGTTGCCCCTAGCCTTCCAAAACCTACAAGGTTGACACCACAAAAATTGGAAGAAAAAATAGCAAAAGGGCTTTGTTACAATTGTGATAATAATTACACTAAAGGTCATAAGTGTGCTAAGAAGAAATTATTTTACATAGATTGTGAAGAGGAGGAAGAAAAGGGACAAGAAACGTCAAAAGAAAAGGATATACACCAAGAACAAACCCTAGAGAAAGAAGAAATTAATCTGACCATATCTTGTAATGCATTGGCCAGAATTACCACTCCTCAAACTATCAAGATAAAAGGACATATCAAGAAG